>JACGDI010005528.1:302737-314558 GCA_014898725.1 Jacaranda copaia
ACCAAATTTAAATGCTCGAACTATCGGAGTGGTCTTCAAGTCAATCGGGTCGATCTTAGATACTCTCAAGTGAGGTCGATACTGGTCGACCAAATAGATTCTACCTTTAGACTTTGTGGGCCGTCTTGTTTGATGTTGGGCCTGTTGGGCTTACTGAATTATCCCATATCAATATATAACATATATAATATCCTACCTCTTCCCCCCAAAACTACCCCATCTCTCATCCCTCTATCTCAACAGGTTACCATGGCAACAGTGCACAGTGGCCGAATTTGGCTGGGCCTATCAACAGGGGCTGCATTAGAGTGGGATCCCAATGCGACCCCTATGCACACAGCGACCATGGCCGCCGCTTGAAGGGATGGCCATGGTCGTTGCTTTTGATGCTGCCTTGGCTGTCACATAGAGACCATGGCAAGGGTGGCCATGATAGCCATTTGTAAGTAGCCATGGCTGTTGTGTCTTACGTTGCCATGGCTACTTAGGGGGTGGGGGGAGTAGGGTAGGAGGGGGATGTGGGTGGGTTTGGGCCATTGATTTTTTTTAAATATATTATATTATTTATTTTGAACCGTTGATTTCTGTAAAAAAATCTAACAGTTGATAAGTGATGACAAGATAATCTTTTTATACAAAAAAATATATACCAAATTGCGCACACTTGCGCATGAAGTACACCAATCTTTTGAAGGGTGCTCATTACATGATTTTAAAAAACACAGGGATTTTTTTTGTCAATTTTTATTTCATAGGGAGTTATCAACCAATTGCAAATATCACAGGGGGGCGCTATGCAATTTATCCTATAAATTTATAAGGCTGTAAAAATGAAATGTATTTGGATGTTGAGTATTTTTATATTAAAAGGAATAAATTTTTTGAATTTGAATTTAAATTTGAATTGATGATATGATGTGTATTTATTTGAAAAAATATTATATAATAATATTTTTTTGGTGAATGATAGTTGATAAGTATTGGAAAGATAAAAAAGTAGATATAAGTAAAATATGTATGAAAATGGAGAGAGAATGTAAACAAAATGTTTTGGGAATGAAAATGTATGAGAAAATTGTATAAAAGTTGATAGTTTTCTATTTTCATTTTGAGGAGAAAATAAAAACAAATGGGCCCATAGTTATTGAAAATGAGTTTATATTTGAATGAATTATTAAAAAAGTAATGATTATGTTGAGTTTAGTAGGTTGTAGGTGGAGAAAGATAAAAATAATATAACATAGAAAGAAGATATATAAGTTATTGAAAACTATATTGGGAAAATAAAAATGATAATGAAAATAATGTTGCATGAAAATGTGTAAAAAATAATTTATTTTATTTTTGCAATACTAAAAAAATGTGAAAATGTGATTTGAAAATAAAACCAAATGAGCCCTCATTTCTTCAAATTTGTATGTGGAATTAAAATTTTCAATCTCTATTCATTTAGTAATTAAATCAAATCAAAAAAATAATTTTAATTTTAATAAAAAAATTTAACACCGTCCATGTACGATAATATTCACTGAAGGGATTGAGCAATTGTCAACTTTTAACCAAAAATAAAAATAAAATAGATAATTGAGTTATCTCAATAATCACAAAAGATTTGCTTTAAATTTCGAGAGTAAAAATTATCACATAAAGAGATATTTTCAGGGAAAATATTACACTAACACAGCACAAATTACCACTATTGCTATGGCGTGATTCAAATTAATTTTCATATTCACTACATACAAAAACAAGTTTGGTTTGCAAGGCAACTAGGAAATTTTAACTTATCTAAAGTGGTATATGTAAACTTTTTAAGGTCAATTTTGTCGGAAAAGTAATTTAAATTTTATCAATTTTAATTCTAAATTAAGAATTAATTCGAAACTGCGGAAGGTATCCAAATTAAATTGGGCTGATCCACTGTCTTTAAATATATATATATATACTGTCTTTAGCAAAAACAGTTGATCTGGCAGTAGCAAAATTTGCCCTCTGGCGACTGGCAATATCACCAGCCAATATTCAAAAACTGGATAGACGCGCTTATTGCCGCTAATAATCACGCTGAATATTCCTTTTATTTCGGCCTTTGAAACTCACCACATTTTCCATTGCTCTTCCATTTCCATCGCCAAATTCCTCAACCCCATTGATCTCCCATATATACACATATATAAAGATATATATATATATCTATATAGTTATAACCATAGATATATATAGATAACTCTTTCAAGAAAAATTTCACACACCACAGTTTCTTTAAAAAAAAAGGAAAAAAAAAGAGAAAAAAACAAATCTTGTTGATACAGGTTCAAGAAAAATGGCTAGTTTCTTAAAGAATGACATTGAGATGGGAAAATCGGGGCAACTCTATCCGGGCATGCAAGAAAGTCCGCTGTTGAGATGGGGTTTCATCCGTAAAGTTTATTCCATCCTGTGCTTGCAGTTGCTAATCACATTTGGGGTTACTATTGCGATGATGTTAACTCCATCTGTTCGGGAATTCATGCGTACTACTAATGGGTTATACGTCATGATTGTTCTCATGATTGTTACTTTTATATGTGAGTAAAAAATCTCGGGTTATTTATTATCTTTTTTGGAAATTCTTTGTTTTTACAAATGGGTGGTAATAATGGGTGTTCTTGATTATTTTCTAGGCATTTTGAGAATTATTCTTTGTGTTCTTGATGATTTTCTTGGTATTTTGTTAATTATTGCTTGTGTTCTTGATGATTTTCTTCATACTTTGTAAATTATTCTCTGTTCTTGGTGATTTTCTTGGTATTTTGTGAATTTTCCTTTGTGTTCTTGATGATTTCTTGGTATTTTGTAAATTATTCCCTCTGTTCTTGATGATTTCTTGGTATTTTGTGAATTAATCTTGTGTATTAATTTGGTTCTGATTTTGGCTTTTTGTTATTCTTTATTGTGATTAAATTTCTTGATATCATGTGCAGGTGAATTTGCTGGTTCTTGTTTATGATTTTATGATTATAAGGTTTCTTGTCATTCTTATAGATCATGGTATTTAATTTTTAGGATTAATCACACCGCCATCCTTGTAAATTATAAAATTACCAAAAAACCTCACTTGTAAGTTATATTCGTCTTGTAATCGCTTTCTTCCGTTGGTCAACCTAATGGTTTTTGATAATTGTGTATACATCCCAATGCATTTGTGTCTTCAATTTGTAAGTATTTTTCTTGATCAAAATACTCTTGAGGGGTAATTATATGTAATTATGAAAAGATAAAAGAATACAAATTCTAAGTTTCTAGTTGGTGACAAGAATATAATTTTCAAACTTCATTGTGTTTTGCATGTCGAAACATTGCAAATGATGAAGTGCAAAGAAGAACACCATGAACTGAACCTTGTAGTACTTTAAATTGACCTGAAAACGATCATGTAAAGCTTACAAATTAATGCAAAGTGTACAAGAACACACTTGATAGTTTTACTTGGAAAATAATCATACAAAACTTACAAATTTATGCAACTACATATGCATTGAAATTTATAACAATGAATTAGCCAACTTTGAGAATTATAATTGAAAACTTTACATTTGCCACCTTAATCAATTTTGAGCATAAATTCAACATCCCTTTACATATAGGGGCATAGTTGTACTAACCTTCGCTTTTACAAAAATCATTGTTATATGATTATATCAACCCAAATACCTGCAAAAATCATTCCTAAATGCACATATATCTAGTTAGTTGTTCACATTGTAACCCAGGTACCTACAAAATCCAACTATAGTTACCATAGCATCCATTCAAATGCAGAAGGTTTGTGGTCCCTAAAGCAAGCATTGTATAGTTTTAAGTTTCATAAGTATATGCTCTTATTGCACCCCCCCAAAATAGTAGTTTGTAATTTTTTTTGCCTTTTTCCCTCAAAGCACGCTTACAGCCAACATTACACATTCAATTTAGTCAACCCTTCATAAACCCCGCCTTCGCTTTTCAATTCCCCATGTAGCTAGAGAAACAGCACAATTAGCCTTTATAAGTATGTGTGACATTACATTTACCACAGGAGGGGGAAATTGGTGTTGGGGCCTAAGGGTTGGTATCTTTGTCATTTCAATTTTAGATTTTTCTTTTTCATCTTTTACTCGAGCCTCGAGGATAGAATAATCATTGAATCAACTTCCATGAAGTTTGAATAAATGCTGTTAGTCAGCAGAGTCCAGATGGTTTTTGTAATTTCCCTAATGAGAGTTGGTAGTTCATCATAGTAACAAGGTTGAATAGCGTAATTGATCATTAATTTTATGCATTTGCATATTTTTCTTGGTTTCATTCATGCATATAGAAATGAATAATTTATATATATGCACTGATCTCAAAATATCAAACAATGTGAACCACATCATGATTGAGAGTCAGTAGTATCACATATTCTAACTAAGACATAAATGAGACATATTTACTAAGGAAATAGATTGAAGTTTTGTTTTTTAGATATCTTGAAAAGGAAATGCAAGTAATAGCAGGACACAAGATGTAAATTGTAATATTTAGTTGATCATTTTCTTGACTGTTTTAATTCCTGCAGTGTGCATGATGATGCATTGCTTTATCCAGCGGCATCCATGGAACTATGCTTTTATGTTTCTCTTCACCATCGCAATGGCATGTATGATTGGGGTTGTTTCAACTCAAAGGAAAGGTAATTTTTTTTCTATTTTGGATTCATAACTAAAAACTGATTGCAGGTGCTTGGTGCATCAAAATGCTGAGATTGATAACTTTATCAAAGTTGATGTTCATCCTGTTTATTTTTTTATGATTCCTTATGAGCAGCAGAATACTTGGACTTTGTAAGCTTCTGATTTAAAATACATGCTCCAACTTCCATCTAACCGTAGAATTCTCATTATCAGTTGTAATAAAACCATTTTTCCATTCTTTTGGCAACTTGACAATATGTAAAATAATGTAAAAACCGAGCCCCAAGAACAACGCAAGCCCTTTCTCAGGTGAATTCCTCCTTTTGCTCTTCAGCATATGGGGTATTATTAGCAACCACTTCCAGTTGTTGTTCCACTCCCAAGGGCAGATTTTTATGCATTATTCACCTGTCAGTCATGGAAACACCACTTCCCTTCTGATTTGCATGTGTTAAGCAGCATTGCTGCCAGCATGCATTTATCTTGAGGATTGAATTCTTCATGAGATTCATAGTTGTAGTACGTATATCTTCCTTGTTCATAAACAAAGCAAATTGTTTCTACATTTTATAGTTCTCCAATTTCTACTTGTCTTAAAATTCGCTTGGGTAGCATAAATGCATCATATAGTTTATGCATGTAGGATCTTTGATGGCCAACAAAAGTAGGTACCTTATTCTTGTTCGAATGCTAATGGTTTACCATTCTACAGGTGAGGCTGTCTTGCTGGCTGCTGGGCTCACACTACTTGTGACTGTTGCTCTCACTCTGTTTACATTTTTTGCTGCTAAACGAGGCTATGACTTTAGCTTTCTGGCGCCTTTCTTGCTCTGTGCTCTCTTGTTGATCATGGCTTTTAGTCTCATTCGGGTTTGTTTCCTTTTCCCATCACATTATTAGAGTCGGAAGACATTTAAAGTCGTAACTTTGTGGACTATGTTTTGGTTAACAGGTTATCTTCCCTATGGGAAAACTAGGTGAACAGGTGATTGGCTGTATTGGGGCACTAGTATTCTCAGGCTTTATTATATATGATACTGATAATTTGATCAAACGTTTCGACTATGATCAGTACATAGAAGCAGCAGCTTGCCTTTACCTTGACATAATCAATCTCTTCTTGAATCTCCTCGCACTTTTTAGTGATGATTAAGGGGACATTGCTTCTCCATCCCCTCTGGGAAGAACAAATTTTTTTGAGCCTGTTATCAAGCAAGTTGAAGTCATTTGAAGAAAAAGAAAACAACCGATAAAAAGGAATTGTAACCGTGTGTTTTATAGTAGAGTTTTTGATCTTGTGTTACAAGAATAGTTCGGAAGGTTCAGAACAGTTAAGTACGGCATGAAGGTATTACTTTCTCCTACTCATTTTTCTGAAACCGTTAGATCCATAGTTTCCCTGTATTTAGAAATAGAAGATATAAGGAGTGAGTCTACCTATGTTGGAATCTTTCGGTATTGATTCTTTTTTCTTACTTATATGTTGTATAAAAAAAGCCCGCTACCATAATGTTCTTAATTTATATGTATTTTTCCTTGTCTTTCTGGACTCATTCCACCAGAAATCCTATTTACAGTGAGATATCATAATACCTTAACAAAATTAAAAAGGAGAACAAAATTGTTAACTATTGCTAATTACAAGTTTTAGCATTGCACAGTTGTTGAGTCCTCGTTTTATATCTGAAATTTGAGTAGAAAGAAACAATGAAATCATTACAAAAAGGTACATGCACTAAATCCAAACATATCTATTACACAAAGTGCTAATTACAGATTAAGCCACCTAATCAAAAACTTTAATCTATGTCCCCAGCAGCAATTAAAGGGCACAAAGCCAAAGTCCCACATAAATTCTTAACTAAAAATGGGATTATCCCATTCTTTTTTACTAGATCCCAGTCCAAGATCCCCCTTTTCTTCCCCCCCCCCCACCCCCCCACCGCCCACGAAAGAAAGAACAAAGACTTGGGATCACATGGTTTTCCAGCTTTCTTTCATTTCACTTTACTTTTCATCATTGCAAAATGAAACACACAAGCCCAGAACTACATTCTCCAAGGCAAAGATGACCCCATTTGGAACAACTTAAAAAACTTTAGTTTTCCCGTTTTACATTAACATAAGAAAAAAGAAAAGAAGAAAAGAAAAAAAGACAAAAACACCCACCAATCCCAACTTCTCAAAAGGAACCATCATATTTTGTGTTTGTTGTTCTTCTCTGCTGCAACTGTGAGTAATCTTGAAACACCTTGTGTCCATATATCATGTTCTCTTTGATTCTTGCACTCAAATTCAACCACCCCACGCGCCACTGTCTTCAGCCCGAAATATCTCCTGTGCTCGCCGCCCTCAAGCAAGTGGCGGCCCGGCCATGCCGGAATATCCTTCAGCACCTCCAGCACCACATCTGAATTTTCCAAAAAGAAAAAGATTGCAACTTTCATATCTTCTTTTTCCAAAACTACTTTCTCAAATCCCCAAATGGAAGGTAGCTCCCCCACAATCTCCATTATACGAGGGAAAAAAGACAAAAGCAAAAAATAAAAGGAGACTTACTCTTTTTCTTTTTGGTGACTGTCCCAGCAACATGTCTACTCTTCATCTTCAGCATCACCTGAAACACAAAAATATGCTGATTTAGATCACCACATAGAGTGAAAAAAGCAGATTCACATTTTGTATGTTTTGCGGAACTTTAACTTTTTCCTCATAAATGAAAGCCTTTTGATTGTTCAATCATGGAGAAGAAAAAGCCCACCTGACCCATTCTGTTAATGTAAACTGATACTACTTTCCAATGAAGATCACCTGCATTTACCATAGGGAATAAAACTTTTATTCAACTTAAATGTCATCAAAATTTGCAAATAGTATCAAGCGGGATAAATTCCTGAGAAATAAATCTTCATGCGGCATATAACAACTAATCTAATTGTCAAAAAGTTTTAGCATTTAGAGCTCAAGTTGGAACCCATAATTCACTACTAAAAGCACCTGCCGTGATTAGGATATGAGATACTTTAAGGAGATGGATAAATTACCCTTCCGAGTTCTCTTCAACAGTTGAGAACCTCTAGCAAGTAGTTCTCTACTGCAAATTCCAAGAAAGTTCTCTTCAGGCACA
The DNA here is from genome assembly GCA_014898725.1 of Jacaranda copaia. Classification (NCBI taxonomy): domain Eukaryota; kingdom Viridiplantae; phylum Streptophyta; class Magnoliopsida; order Lamiales; family Bignoniaceae; genus Jacaranda; species Jacaranda copaia. Next base: position 310,556 of record JACGDI010005528.1, read on the forward strand.
AGTTCGCCGCTATGACTGCCATTTGAACTCCCGCCACTGCCACCATTTCCCGTCACTTTGTCGACAGGGATCACGGCCGCAATATTCCAAACCTCCTTCAACGCCCTAGCCTTTAATGTGGCTGCCCCACGCAGAGCTACAAAAGGCCAAAGTTAATTAGAGAAAATTGTCATTTATAATGTATGAAGATACGCACTAGTTAATAATTTGAAGGGTACGTACCAGTAGCAGCAGCAGCTGTCAAGGTCAAAATATCACCTGCTGACCGGACATTGACAGCTGAGCTCACTACTGAAGCCAAGTGCTCTCGCTCGGCTCCCATTGCTTCAGCCGTTTCAACACATTGTGCGGCCACTAGTGTGGCAGCTGATGCCACGGCCATGTCGGTCTTAGCCATCTGTTCATCCTTTCCAGCCCCGGATGATGCTGCAGTAGCAGCAGCAATTGCAGCAACAGCAGCTGCTACTCCAGCAACAGAAATGGCAGCATGAAGCTGGGCATTGTGTGCCCTCACCTCCTCCTTCTTTTTCTCTTTCCTGTCCTTCAACCACCTCCCCACCGTTTTTCCTCCCGTCAAAGAAGTGCCACTAGCAGCACAGCTCTTATACTGGTTGCTGCTGACCGGATTGTTTGACCGACAATACTGCATAGACAACAACCTATGTTACCATTGACTTCACAAGCTCCTTTCTTCTACTAAAAGAACTACAAATTTGAGGCAAAATGTTCATACGCCTACAATGAACTCTACACCTGTTGATGCAATTAATGAGATCATCAGAGGATAGCCCACCAAAAACTGAACCAATTAGATCACCATCAATCAACAAAATTGTTACATTTATAGCAAGTCAAGATGATCAAACATAAAGATACAGATGCTTCATAACCCTTCAATTATTCAATAACACTTGAAGGACCACAAAAGGTAAATATTTTTTGTAATAATTTTCTGACTAACAAACATTACACACAGTGGTACTGACAATATTTCCTCGAAAAGAAGAAAAGATAAAAATGTTTCAAGTTAGCACTGTAATTTCTGCAATTATTTAAAGCTTATTCTATCCAAGTTCTTGAAATCCTGAAACAAAATATTCAGGAAGATATTAAACACACACACACACAACAAGTTATTCGATCTTTGTGTTTAGGAGAAGCAAAGGCATCAATATGGTATTTTCTAACACACTCTTAGCATGTTATTGGTTAAAGAGAAAGCTGAGATATGCTTCCTCTGTCTCTCTCTGGTTTCAGAACTTGTGCTTTGTGAACAAAAAAGCAAACATCATAATCACAAAACAAACAAAAAATTAAATCTCACACTCCAACAACATAATAGAGTTGTACTAAACTAAGGAATAAACAAAAATAATGTCAAAAAGTAAAAGAAAAAGAAAATTAATGACCTTTGGATCATCCATTTCAGAGGGGGAGACTGGGGGGCTATCAGAGAGAGAGCCACCATTGAGAGGCCCACTGCTGTGTGATAGCCTTCCTGAGGTGCGTGGTGATACCTCCTGCTGCACATGTGGGACACATATTATACGACTATAGAACTATTTGTTCGTCAATCAAACACATTCAAATCATATGGAGGCGATTTCTTTGATAAAAAATGAAATAAGAACTCAACTAATACCCACAGACTAATATGACAGTGTCCCCATATTGATAATTCTTGATGTCATCTCCAAGAAAATGGTGGCATCTACTTGCATAAATGCCTCCTAAATAGCTTAAAGTTCCAAGAAATTCTTGATTTTCCCATAAACAACCTTAAATAATAGCTTAAAGTTCCATACCACCTTAAACATGGTAATAGAAACAGGATGTAAGAAAGAGCTCTCCACTCACAGAAAAACAAAACAGCACCCAAGGATCAAAATAGTGGATAGTTTTCCAAACCCATTAAAAAACAAAAAGAGATCACAAAATTCCAACAACTCCTTATCAAGAAATAAGTCCAAGAACACAAGAATCAGCTCGTTGGTCAAAAACCAATTTCACGCAGAGAGAGAGAGAGAGAGAGAGAGAATAGGATATGGACAAAAAGAACGAATTTTTTCGGCAGCAGTGGAAATAAGTCCAAGTCAATTATTTTTCAACTCCATTAACACTCCACACAGATAGCTTATAAAAACACACACGAAAATAGAGAAATGGGGTGAAAGCTTCTATCTCTACTTACAGACTGAGACATAATGCGTTCCATGACGAGCTGAGAAGTCTCAGAGGAAGCAAAGGAAAAAGGGTTCCCAGAAACGGTGGCTGAAGCAGCAGCAGCAGCAGCCGCCTCCTCCAACTCAGCCGAGATATCTTCATGTATAATTTCATCACCACCTCCAACGCCGCCGCTACTTTGAGGATTATTCTTGGCGAGAGGAGGAGGCGGCGGCGGTGGCGGAGCTAAGGCTTTGGAGATTTCAAAAGCTGAAACACTCCAAGAACGGGATAGAAACTCCATTGGCTCTCTTGGAGTTTCAGGAGGCCTAAACATGTGCTCAAGTTGAGCTCTCTCCATTAAGGAAAAAATGGCGTCCAATGTTCAGCAGTGGGGCTTGCAAATGTAGAAGTGATTAAGTGGGATCATGGGGGGAATAAGTGAGGCGAGCAAGTTCTTTATAGTGTGTTTGTAGTCGATTTTAGGGAGAGAAATGACCTTTGAGCGTGTGTGTGTGTGTGAGAGAGAGAGAGAGAGAGAGAGGTTTAGGCTTTATGTTGGCAGAGAGAGGAAATGCTTGGAGAGATTATCTTCATTTTGTCCCATCTATGTATCTAATTACAGTTTCATCCATTTTTCATTTATTTATTTTTTGGGATAAATTTATTGTTGTGTTTTATATTTTGGTTACATTCAATTAATTACCATCCCACTTTTTAGTACAAATTTATTAGATATGACAAGGTTTCATGTTATGGATTTACACCTTGTTAGGTATAAAAATTTTAAGAAAATTAATTCTACTATTTATTGCTATAGAATACGCCACGATAGCAAATAATGCTAAAACTATTAATCACATTTAATTTTGACCTAATAAAATTAGAGATTATTTGAATAAATTAATATACTTGTCTTATATTAGATATTGTAGTTCAAATTATAAATTCCATAATCTTACATTCCTATTTGATTTGAAAGATTGAAAAAGACTATTTTCTTAAATTTCATTATTACTTCCATTTCTAAAAATTAGTTGTCAAAATGATGGATAAATTTGTATATATATTTTTTAGTTGATCTTATTAGACTACGATCACACCTCCAATTATGGGATGATAATTGGGCTTAATTGTGTGAACAGAGCGGGCTTAGAGTTAATCTTCACTGGGTTCAGAGCCAATCTTGACTTGGCTCGTCACCTAATATGAATTGGAGGGATTAGTCACTGTAATACTCCGTATCAAATACGAACTAAGAAAAATATTGAAGGCAAATATATGAAAAAAGAAATCATAAATGTATGGAAAAATGAGAGAAAAGTATGACAGGAAGGATTATTTGCTTGTCACTCTTGGGTTCATTCCTTCTTCTCTATTGTTTTCCCAAAGACAACTAGACAGAGTTAAAATTTTAAATTACTTTGATTTTTTTTATTTTAATATTTTCATTTTCCTACGAAAACTTAGAAGCAAACAAAGTATAGAGTTTCTCCAATTCAAGTTCAAAATAAAATTTGTACAAATGATACTTTAAAATACAAAATGACTAAAAAAATCAATAATATTCTTTTAATCTTTCAAGTTGTCTATTGAATTCTACATATTTTCACTAAAAATTACAAGAATTGATTTGAGTTATGGATAATTTGACCGATCTCTTGGCATAACTAATTATTCTTTATCTCAAAATTATATTAATTATTTAATAGTGAAAATCTTAATAAGTATATCTAAGACTATTTATGTAACAAGATCACATTTTAGTAGAATTATTATCTGAAAATATTAACACGAACAGTCCACATTAATTTGTTATTTTTATCGAGAACAAAAAGTT
>JACGDI010005528.1:321950-332646 GCA_014898725.1 Jacaranda copaia
AAAAGCCAAGTACATCTGATAAGGATACTTGGGTAAAATCACGCCTACAGGAGGCTATAAATATTACAAACACCACCACACTCAAGATAATGCCATTTACGCTATTTACTATATACTATCTCTACTCTCCGATATATCGAAACTAACTTGAGCATCGGAGTGTCTTAGCTGGGGGCCTCTCGACTAGTTAACGTGTGTTCATGGTTGCAGATCTCAAGCCTAAAATTACTTGAATCAACCGCAGTACTTGACCCTCAAACTCAAAGCAACTTCAACTATTATTTTAATTATTATTAGTTTATTTATATTAAATTAGATGGAAACATATGATTAAATTATTTTTTAAATTATATTCTAATGTAGGTTTGATTCTATTTCAATTATTTTTTACTTTCCATATTAAATATAAAAAACTTACGGCATTGAAACACGTATCAATTAACTTTAAATCAAATTTAAAAATTAGAGCGTAAACGCTGCCGACTCCTCAGAGTACTTATTACATCTGAAAGATCAATTAAAACATATCCATTTGAAAAGTACATTTCATCAACTTTTAGTTTCAAGAAGCCAATTACTAAATGCCCCGTTTGGTACGGTTTTCAAAGATCCCCCGCTCCCCCACCAAAATGAAAACAGAAATATATCAAATTTTTTCTATTTTTGTAAATATTTTTATTTTCAATATATTTTTTCACACATACTATTACACATTCTCTGTATTTTTACTTTTCATTTTTTTACTCATATTTATACTATTTTTAATATAAAAATATTATATTTTTTAAATATAACTCATTTTCAACCTTACATAATCATTACATTTTAAACAAAACTTTCAAACAATATTTTATTTTCAAAAAATATTTATAACTAATTTTTTATTATTTCTTTTTACCAAAAAATGAAAATACCTTCAAAAAACAAATCCAAACAACCCCTAAATTTTTTATGCAAGCATTATTAAGATCCAACAATATTCCTTTTTTTTTTTAATCAAAATTGCTATGGGGATCTAATTAAAATTTTCAATAAATTAATTCTTTTAGTAGAATTTTCTTCTCAGGTCCTTCAAATTGATGATTGTATTTATGAACACTTTAATAAATTACATCTTTGAGGAAAAGTAATTTCTCAAAATTCTATAAATATAAATTGTAATAGAGATAATCTCAAATTTTAAAATTCTATAAATTCAACTGTATTTTTATTTTTAAGTTTTCTGGTGATTCCTCGTGACTTCAATTGACAAAGTTTTTGCAACCAAATTAAATGAAATGATCAAGCAATCTCCAAATTTTTAAATTTTTTATTATCACCCCTTTTTTTCTTTTTCTTTTTTTTTTTTGAACAAATAATCATCCCTATTTACGAATTATCTTATTTGAAGTGGGCCTAAGGTGTAAATTAGGGGGCCCGTCCGTACAATTGAACATATTGCATGGCAGGCCCTCGTTTAACATTGTCATTGTGATTTCGTTTTTACCAGATTGCTCTGCCTAATATCTGAACTCGTCATTTCTACACCAATTTACTGTCGCAATCTTTCTTAGAACCAAAATAATAAACCGGGAGCATTTCCCTCTTTTGTCTTTTTCTAGTTTATTTATTTTATACTATAGTGATAAAAAGATGAATTTCTCATCAATGTCATAGTTCAATGACATTAAGGCATTGTTCCATAATTATGCATATGATAAGAAATTTTCATTTCAAGAAAAATTGCATTTAGTGATATTAAAAAATACCATTTAAATAGTATTATATTAATAATTTTATATTTAGTGGTATAGTTAAAGGTATAAATGTTATCAATTTAACTCTATTACGACACTAATAAAATGCAACAAAAAATATATTAGATGACGCGTTGAAATACCACAAAAAATACATTACATAATATGCTAAAGTGCTATTAAAAATACTTTTAAATGGCATGACGATATGCCATTAAAAATGCATGTAATGACATTAAAACGCCACCAAAATTTCTTTAAATGACAAGGTAATATGCCACAAAATGTATAATAAATGACACATTAAAATATCAAAAAAATAATTTTAAATGACTAGCTAACATCACATAAAAGATACATATAGTAATGTTAAAATGCCACAAGAGATTCCTTTAAATGACATACTAATATGCCATAAAAATTAATTAAATAATATGCTAAATTAAATGGCAAAAAAGATTTCATTGAGTGACATCTTAATCTACTTCTATCAGTCCATATATGATCAGACTTTAATTGCTCTATATAAGATTTAAACATGCGAAAGATATGAGTTTACTATCAAGCAACCAACCAAATGTTCATTATAAATATTCAAAAATATTATTATATTTTTGTACTTTAAAAGCACATTTTCTCAATTATTTAAATATAAACTCAAAATTATTATATTAAATATTACATTTGAAAAAGTGCGAGACATTAAATTTAGAGATACAAAATATTCGGAAAAAAAAAATGTATAGTTGAGGAGAAAAATGGACAAAAACTTAAATTCTTTATACTTCTTAAAAAATATGGTTAATTTAGTTGATACATTACAATTATATTAAGTAGTTACCTTAATCTATGCATTATGATATGCTATAAATTTATAAATTTTACTATCATTATATTATTTAAAGTGTCACTATATTATAAAACAATGTTAAATGAGGCGCCCACTAAATAATTTGCAGTACCTTTTATAAATGGCACCATAAATAAATATGATTTGTATTTAAAAAATAAAATAAAATAAAATAATGGCACTACTTAAATACCTTGCAAACATATTTATGTTGGCATTTTCAATCAAATGTCATTATTTCTTTTGTTACTTATGCCACTAATATTATATTACAATGACATTTTTCAACAACTATCACCATATTATTCTTCTGTCATTATAGTACTGAATGTCACTAAGATGGTGGGACCAAATATTTTGTAGCATTTTCTCTAAGCAACGCCATAAATAAATATGAGTGATATTTTTTAAGAAAAATTAGTGACACTAATTAAATACCATCAAATTATATCTTTGTTGGCATTTTTAATCAAATGCAACTATTTTATATGCCGTCTAATAATCAAATACCACTAAATATTTTACTATAATGATATTTTTTTTTACTATCACCATATTATTTTGTGTGTCATTACACCATAGATGTCACTAATTTAGTACTACTAAATATTTCATGACATTTTTTTCAAACAACGCCATAATTACATATTAGTGGCATTTTCTAGAAAAAATAATTACACTAGTTAAATACTTTTGAAATGCATTTATCTTGGATTTTCAATAAAATGTCACTATTTTCTTTATCATTTAATAATCAAATGCCACTAAATATTAAATTATAGTGGCATTTTTAACAACTATTATCATAATACTTTTTTGTGTCATTATATAATAAAATATCACTAAGTTGGTGTTACTAATGCTAATTTTCTTGTAGTGTTGTCTTTCGAAAAAGTCACCTCAAAAAGTGAGAGAAAATGAATGATTTATAAACTATTTAAAATTACTCAACTCATTTATTGTAGAATAAAATAAGGTATTATTATAAAGAATTTGCATTTGTAAAATAATACTCTCTCCATTTTGAAAACAGCAATAATAAGTTTTTAACTAAGTTTATTTAAAAGATTTTATAAACTCTTACATTTTATAAGGTATTTTTTGAAATTATAAGATGCTAGATTTCATTTTAAAAATAGTTTTGAAATTATCATACATATTATGATACTTAAGAAAATCTTAAATATTTTTTAAGATATTGAAGATTTTATATGCTCACCAAACACTCTCAAACCTCAAAATAAGGGAATTGGGGTTATTTACAGGATGCAAAGGACTATTTCATTTCCATCATATATCAGTATCGTTTTCTGAGGTCCTGGTGGACTTCGAATGAGTACTTCATAATATATAGTCTGGTCAATTTTTCTTTTAAGGAAATAATTGAATGTACTTCTATTAAATTAAATAATAATTTTTTTTCATACTTATTTGTAATGAAAGGATCATGAATGGGAGCTTAGTTTCCGTCTAGGTAAGCAACTTTGAATTGTTGTTGCATATTCAATTCCTATTGTAGCTGCTACTGTTATTTTCTTGATTTAGCCAATTGATCGGAAAAAATTTTCTGATAGTATTCACTTAGAAAATTTTGGTATAATTTTTTAAAATGATATAATATAATATAATATTTCATCGTTTAAATGCATTAGATTGAATCAAACTTTATTGCAATTATAATTTCTCCTTGGTGGGGTGGGGGGGTGGTCAAGAAAGAGCATTATTATTTTGGTATTTATAGAAATGAATCTTTTTCACATCATTAATTTTAGATGTCAAGTGTGCCCCTTGAGCACACTATTTCTCTAAATACATCAAAAAATAGATAGACAAACATATCACATCAATCATATAAACTTCAATTAATCCTTGTAATATTTATAAACACTTATACTAAATACATTGATGTGACATGATAATGTCCTTTAAAATACCTTGGTCCCCATAAACTTAAATTTGCAAATTGGGATAAATAATATAATTAAAGAACTAATTTCATTTTTTCAGATACACATTAATGGCCCATAAAATAAAAAAAATAATATCAAAAACTCCTTATTTAAGTGATTATGAGTTTGTAAGAGCATCAAAATGTAGACATGGTTGGGCCATCCCATAAGAGCATCAAAATGTAGACATGGTTGGGCCATCCCATAAATAGCAGAAATTCAAAAATAAATAAGGGTGGGGAAGGGACCAATTGATTTGATAGAGAAATGAGAGAAGGACAGAATTCTAATTCAATTGGGGGAGACACATAAATTAATTGATGGGATATTAAATTCATTCCCAACTTCCAAAGTGTTGGAAGCCCATTTGCACCATTGAATTTGCATGGTAGAAAAATGTATCTTTTTGGACATTCTCTTTTTTTCTTTTGGAAATAAATATTTATTTATTTATATGGTGGAGGACAAGACAGCCAAGTTGCTATATCTTTTTGCTTGGGCAATGATACTAGGATCATAATCTTAATCAATTGGACATTCATTGGAATCTTTGATTAAACCCACTTCTCCTTGGTTTTGGTCAACAATGTGTTTGTGTTTTCTTCCATTTTTTTAATTATTTTGAGACAAATTCTATATTGTTTATTTGAGTATTTATGTATATAATTAGTGAATTTGCTGATCAAGAATTTAGTGGTGTTATAAAGTAAAATATCGATATCATCAATATATATAATTTAATGATTTGTAAGTTAGTTGAATATTTGTGATTGAGTAGCATCACACGAGCCCGATTTGAAACCCTTCATTAAAACCAAATATTGCAAAAATGTATTTCTTTTAGATTGGAATATGGTGAAAGAAATAATTGTACCAAATAATAAGTGATTAAGATGGTGCTTGGATCAGCCTATAATAATCTCAAAATATCTTATAAGATTTTGAAAGTTATAGAATTTGTAAAAATTGTTCAGAAAAATTTTGAAGGAGTTTTTAACTCGTAAAATAAGATGTTCGTAATATTTCTAAGTTCTTTTAAAAAAAATAAAGAATTCATAATTTATTTTTAAAATTTTAATAGATTTCATTAATTTTGTACCCTAATAACTATAAAATTATCATTATTAATCTCTTACACGCTCTAAAATCTTATTTTTTCCAAACATCTCAATATCTTATTCTTAAAATAAAATTTAACATTTCATAAAATTTAAAAATATTTTAAATTTATAAAATATAAAAATTTATAAGATTTTTTAAATAAATTTATTCAAACATCCAGTTACTCCACCCCAGATGAGCCAGAAATGTATTCATCCATTATCTTATGAATCACCCCCAATCCCATTCCAAACCTTATGGGCTGAAGTAATTAATTAATTATCAAATCAAATTAGAAGCTATATCCAAATTTTTATTATTTATTCTTATTTTTAAAACTATTGTTTTTGGTGAAAACTATTTAAATAATTGCAATGTTGAGCTGATCAAGTTGTTTGGGCCATCTCACATTCTCAAATTTGATCTCTAATTTTGGCTTATCCTTTGCGTCCAAACAAACACACGGGCAGGCACGTGATCTCCACACACTATGTTTCCTATCAACGGTACTTAGAGAGCCCAATATTAAAAAATGTATAGTTTATTTTAGTTTGGTGCAATAGTTTATAATTATTTTTGATTAATTAAGCACAAAAAGGACCAATTTAGAAGCATATGAAGCTCATAATTAACTATTCATTAAAAATAAGTTTAAGGAGTTTCCAAATATTTATGTTTGCTATTTTAAAAATATTTATGTTCACTTATTTAGATTATCATATATAATCTATACTTTATTAAAAAAAATATTTAGTCACAAAATGAGGGTTTTGCATTGATACACTAAAATTGCGATATATCTGTTTTACCCCTAAACATTTAATTGGTTCTATTTTTCTCATTAATTTCATCAGGATCTTAAAATAAGGTTTTATTTTCTAAATTAAAATTTTCTGCTCAAATTGTTTTCTACCTTAAAATAGTATTGTGCCACAACCAACCATTAATTACTATTTCAAAAACAAATTTTATAATATGTAAATATTTATTTATTTTTTAGATTATCATCGAAACTCTAGATTAATTTAAAATTAAAATTATTTTTTAAATGGAGAGATAATATAAGACAAACTTAATAAATCAGATCATTTTCTAAACGTTTGAATGTAATGCAATTAATCTACTTTAATCATTACAATATTGAAAAACTATGTTTGATTTTATTCTGGAGTATTTTGAAAGAATACATTGTGTTATCAAAATTGAAGAATGCGTTGAGAATGAAAATATTTTTATTTTTATTTTTATTTGTGTTTTGAAATAATTATTAATTTCTTTTCATGTATATTAAATTATGTCTGGCTACTTATGTGACATTAAATTTTTATATCATTAAATGTAACTTTTATAGTAATATAATAATTAGAAATATATATTTATACTAAAATAATGGTAATATATATGTATATAATTTTAATTGGTGGAATGAATTTAAAATTATTAAAAATACACATTTTACATTGAATCCATCTAAAAATTTCATTAATTAAATGGGATTAGCTGTCCAGGGCCATTGACTGTCAAAGGAAGCATCAATCAATGTCAATAGAATTAGTACAATGAATAGATGAGATAGAGATAGACTTGAATTAAATTATTAAGTGTAACATTAATTGCTACAAGAACCACAAATAATCAATTTTGGGCCTACCAATTTCAATTTCCAATGAACCCTTTAATTTAACATGCAATTGATTAATCTAAAGACAAATTTTGACCAACATTCTTAAAAACACCGAAAAAATTTCCAGTAAAATTTTGAAACTATTGTGTTTGAATTAATTAATTTCCTTTAATTTCTTATGTAAAACCTTGTGTTATATAATCAAATTATTAGCTTAAGAGTATGGGATAGATGGAACAATTATAAACTTCCAAAACTATGAAAATTCTCTTTTCAATATCTCAATGGAAATGTTTATTTTTGTCAATAAAATTTAGTGGTTTTTTTTTAGAGAAAATATTATAAATGATGAATTTTTTATTCTTTCAACAAATTAATATATTTTTTATTTTTAAATTAAATAAATTAAAATATAAACTACACATGATGCATATAAAGTGTATAAAGGAACCCCATTCAGGTTTGAACAAGAGATCTCCCATATAAAAGGGAAGACTAATACCACTGGACTACATATCAATAAACAAATTTAGTGGCTTTTGAATGAGTTTATAAGCTTTTCATACTATGTTATAAGATATTTGGGAGCTTATAAGATATTATAAATTGGTTGATAATTATTTTTAAAAAAAATTATGAAGTCATTAAATAAAATATATCTTTTTAAAAAAACTAGAAGTTTCTAACTTACTTTAATATTTTAATAAATTTTTATGGTTTTGTTCATGTTAATTCGAGATTATCCTTATTAATATCTTTTAAACTTCAAGATTTTCTTTTTGTCAAATATGTCTAAGCTTATTTTTAAAATTAAATGTAATATTTTATAAATTTCAAAAAAATTTACAAGATAAAAATATCTTTTAAGATAAAAAAACTCATAAGATATTTCGAATAAGTTTAGCTAAACAACCTTTTAATTTAAATGTGAAATAAAGTAAAATTTTCATTTATTTTCAAAATAATTATTACTTTTTAATCTATAGTGTTCAAGAAAACAATTCGATTTTTCTAATAAACTCTTATATTATTTTATAATTCTCATAACTATAATATAAGTACTGAATAATTACTAATTTTAGAACCTACTATTGCCATTATATAACCATATTGCTACCACTTTATTGTAATTTTTTCTTCTTTCGTTTATTTAAAAGCTCAAACAAAGAAATCAAAATTATTAAAATAATATTGTATTATGTAGAAAAAATAAATAGATATTTTTATTTATTTTATAGTACCAAAATTTTAATACATGCATAGAGTGCAAACAAAAAAAATCTAATTAATTTCAAGTTATCAAGTTGTTAAAGGCTGTCTTCCTATTAATATTTCAAAGTTCAGTAGTGTTAAAATTATTAAAAAATCTAACGAATAATTCTAAATTATAGTAATGAGTAAATTAAATAAATTTTTTTATCTCAACTCTAAATACAAACAGCATCTGGAACAACAAGAAAAAAGTTGGCACAGAAATTGGAGAAAAAAGGGAAAAAAAATTAAAAAATAGCCGCTTTACTTCTGTAGATCAGACGCCTTTAATGTATGCGAAAACTGTGAACTGAAGGCTTTCAACTCACAGCAACAAAAATCGAGAAGATCAACAGAAAAATAAAAAAAGAAAGAAAAAAAAGAAAAAAAAGCCCATTATGTGGGGAAAAAGCGAACAATAATTCATACACGAATTTCGAAGAAATGTGTTATTGGGCAAGAAAAATCAAGGAAGGGAAAAAAAAGAAATTATGGCTATGCTTGGTCTATGTAAATTTTGGTGTGGTTCTGATTGTGGAAATGAGTTGAGCCGAGTTCGAATATAGCAAATTTAAGTTTGATTTGTTAAATCGACAAAGATTTAAACGAGTTTTATTGAGCTTGATTTAATAAGATTTGTCATAAATTGAAAAATGAACTTGATTCATGCAACTTTAGATGAATTCGAGCTTGTCTTGGTTTAGATTAGTTCAAGTTCATTTAAAGTCAAAATAAAATTTATAATTACAAATTTTTCAAAAAAAATTATTATTTTCTTAAAAATAACAAGTAAATTATTATTATTAATTACTTATTTTTATAGATCGTATTATATATAATTATACATACAAAATATAAAAAAACTTGTTTAGACTCGCAAACTTTTCGAATCAAAATGTTATTAAGCTCAGTTTGGCCCATTTAACTGACGAGCTCGAATATTTTCGTCTCATTTACACCCCAAGTGGCTCCGAAATGTTAGGTTTCGATTTTTTACAATATTTTATTTTTACTATAAAATAACTTTTTTTTTGAAGTAATTTTTTTATTCAATTATTGTAAATCATTATGTCATCTGCTTGTCTCACTACATCGTAAAGAAAGATTTTTGCCATCCATCACAGTTCGTCGTCACTCGTCGGCCTAGTATTCCATACTCTGCCAGCATGTATCAGGCATCATTGTCTCTTTATTTATCACAATATCACCATACTGTGTGCTACTGCACAATCTATATGATGAAAATATTTGGATAATTTCACACTAAGACAGTGTTCGGTGAGTTCGGTGAATTTATAAGTTTTTAAAATATCTTATAGGATGTTTAAGAGTGTATAAATTGATAAAAAATATTTAATAATTTAAAAAAAAAAGAGTTTATAAGGTTCTAAAATAAAATATTAGGAGCTTATAAGCTCTTTTAAAAAAAGTAAGGAGATCTAACTTATTTTGAAGATCTTAACAAACTCCTTTATTTTTAACCATTTTAATTACAAATTTGCTATTATCAATATTTTATAAGTTCCAAAATTTTATTTTATCCAAATATTTTAACAAAGATCTAACATCTTATAAGCTCCAAAAATATCTTATGGGATATAGGCGTTTGTAAGATATTTAAAACAAATTTAGCCAAACACCCTCTAAGTTGACACTCGACGTTGGTTGGCATGTAATATTTGTTGTGTCAATGTATTCAAAGACTAAGTGGCTAAAAGTAGCCCAATTAATTTGATCCATAATTTCTGTAAGGATATCATATGGTTGAACCAATTTATAATAATAGTTCTTAAATCAATTACATTTATAGCACAAATATTTCAGCCTAACCATGGCATTTTAGTAGATTGTCATTGGTCGGATAATAACTATGAATTAAATTGAATATTTCACAGTAATTAAAAACTTCTATAATTATACTAAAAAAAATTGCTATGCTGGCAATTTTCTTACTTGTACATAAAATCTCAATTTTATGTTGTCAAATTTAAGGGTGTTTACAAATAAACATGATTTTGAGAACCAAATCAAGGAGCCAAAGGTCCTCTTACTTTTTTCTTTCTTTCTTTCTTTTCTTTTTCTTTTTCCCTATTGGTTGTGTAAGAAGGTAATAAGTAAACGAGTTGGTTATAGGTGAGTAATTCTGCGATCTGTTTGGGATTTAATATATTTTTTAATAAAATTA
>JACGDI010005528.1:332920-343456 GCA_014898725.1 Jacaranda copaia
CATGTTATATTCATGAACTGGAATAGATAATGAAATAAAGGATTTAAACTGATCGAATCACATGCTGTCTTCTTCCCAAAACTATGAGGCTAATTCGACAAAGTTTAGATAAAAGTTGAATATGTATAAATTTTGTGTTCCAACAAAAATTATAAAATAAAATAAAACTTTCAAGTACTTCACAGATATGAATTGAGTTCCGACTATTTTTATTTTTCTAGGAAGTATATTATATACTTATTATTGTCAATATCAAAAAGAAAAAGAAAAAGAAAAAGAATACGATTACATGCATAAACAAACCATACCATCAATGCAAACATTATTCATCCCAGTATTGTACAGTACAACCATATATAGCTACCCCAAATACAACAAGAACTGTATCTTCAGTTGGGAATAAATCATAAATGTGCAAAGGAAATGGCTATCTCTCCATCTTTAAGTATACTTCCACACAATCCGAGCCAACGTTGCCACCATGGTAACCAAGCAAGCAAACTCAGCTCTTGGGATCAAGCTGACCGCTGGTATATATATAGCAGCCAACAAAATATCAAATGCATGTAGAGATAGAACGCGCATTAAAAAGAAAAATCATAAGTATAGGATCTACATTTTTTTTATTGGGTCAAATTTAAATCATCGGATCCAATTAATTTTGATATGACCTTTCTTTATCGTTGATTTGTGTTGATATGGACGCTGTTGATCGCACTAGACATTTCATATTTGACAATTGACATCATTATAATACCAAGTCAAACCAAACTCTTGGGGGCACATCCATTGTAATCCTATTTTTTTACTGCCTCATTACTTTCACAATTTTGATTTTATTGTTGGAGGGTTTTTGATGGAACCCCACTCAACAGTTCGTAATGTTTCAATATGGGTTTAGGATTTAGAGTTCAAATCTATTTGACTTAAAACTTCTTTGATCCAAATGACTGATGAGCCAACACATTTAAAAATCACTCCCGGCCATGCATTAATGATGATCACAATGTCGTTTTGATCATATTAAGCTCATAATAGTAGCTATTGACAAATGCAGTGCTAGATGCAAAGCATAAAATAGCAATACATTACACTAGATTTATTTTTCATTTCGTGTTTTATCTCCTATTTTATTTTATGAATATATGCTAAGTACATTAAATATTTTCTTATAGAAATAATTAATTAAAAATCAGATATACTTAACATATACTCATCAAGTTGGAAAAAAAAAATGAAACATGAAGTAAGAAAGAGGATCCAAAATGCGATAGATTCGTGCAAGAAAACAGCTGAACAATTTCAGAGGATGTAATCTCACCTTGGTTAAACTCAGGCAAAAAGGGGTTATTTGGGATTGATGTATTGAATCCTAGGGTAGGACAGTTGGCTCCATATGCACCTAATGTCACATGTCAAGATAGGTTCAAGAACTTGTCATAGTCAAAGTACATTCAAAACTGAATCTATTTGCATATTATGGAACTTAATTTATGCTGAGAAGGTGAAATATGTTAGATTCTTACATGGTTTGTAGCATGCGAAAATTGTGGAATTCAGCAAATTGTAGTAACCCTCTTCACATTCACAGGTGTGTGTAAATGGAGAGGTACTGTTGCACCTGCCTCCTCCACAATCAGCCCAGTAGCAAGCTACAACCACATCATCATGTATAAAATTGAGTATGTTTGCATGTAGGAATAAATTGTGAATGAAAATATATTGGCAAAAATATATGTAGTTACGATCGAAGATTGAAAAGTTAGCTCCCCTCTGGTCGTCGGGATTAGGACCAGTATATGCACAGGTATAGTTAAGTGTACCTGCAGAACGCAAATATTATAAATTAGAACTCAAATATTGGTAATAGATTTGACTCGGAAGAATCCTTATCATAATTATCAACTAAAATTAAACAGGTGACACTTAAAACCGTTGTGAAACATATGGCGTCATTCTCGCACTTATACGTATGAAACTCTAATGAATTTTTAATGTATGTATATATGTGTAAATAAAAATTTGAAAAAAAAAAAAACTATCCAATTATAACATGAAAAATCTAACTATGCGGGTTATTATCTGCCTAGAATATTTTATCAGTGGGTGAGATGGAAAATTAGGTTATAAACTGATTGAACCCTAACCTATTGAGCACCAAGTACATTTTAAGAAAGCATGCATACATACATAAGATTTTGGCCATGACAACATTTAGCCATCAAATATTATAAGTAGAAAATTTCATATCATCTGCTTGGATATACATTCAAATAAATTATGAATTATTGGATAAAAATACAACAATAACGTAAGTATTATAATATACTATCATCACTATATATATAATATAATCGTGCATAATAAAATTATATGTATGTATATAATTCTATTGGATGATATAACATAAACAGAACAGAATCAAAGTAACAAGCCTATACACAACACAAAAGCAAACAACTTAAAAGAGAGTATATATATAGAAAGAGAGGTTACAATTGGGGACGACACATGGCAAGAATTCCAGAGAAGAATCCTCCACAGGGCGAGCCTGTCTCCACCCGGGCTCGCATTCACACGCAAACCCAGCAGTGGTATTAGTTGACGGCACGCACGTCCCCCTCCCACACACATCAGTTCCATTGCAAGCATCCCCTACACACACGCACATTTCATATATATATCAGCGGAAGTAGAAATTGTACGACAAAGAATAGCAGTATACATGAATTGTTCCGAGGGACAAACCAAAGAAGGGGGCAATGAGACTGGTGCTGCTCAAGTCGTCGGCCGTGTAGGCAACGTGGGATTGGAGAACAACGACGATGATTGCAACTGCAAGAAAAGCAGTGCAGTGAACTGTAGCCATGCTCAAGAATATTTATTAATAATGGATAATTAAGGGTAATTTGGTGGTGTTTGCAAATCTTAACGCGGATATTTTGAAATGGAGGAGTTTTTCAATGTTCTGTACAAGGAGATATATATATAGTTATATAGTCATGTTGGAAGCTGAAATTAAAGTTGAGGTTTATTTCAAGTCAAATGTTGTTTATGGTTTATTAATGTTGGGAAATTAAGGTATGAATCATCTGGTTTTATCCGAAAGGTAGCATGGGTCCTCCATCACTCCTACGAACAACATAATTTTCTTTAATCTTGGAGGTCTAACCATTGCGATGTAACTTATTAAGTTCTTCATTCCTTTTTTTTAAGCTTATTTTGCGTTGAAATCTTGAGTTTGGCATTTTGGATCATTTATTTTATTTTATATTCTAACCTATTGTATTTATGTCAAGTATATTTGATTGTCAATTAATTATTTTTATAAGAAAATATTTAATACATTTGTCATATTTTTATAAAATGGAAAATAGATAGAATAAGGAATGGAATACAGAATTTAAACCGAAATTTTGGTGAATAGAAGAAAACATATTTAGAAAATGAAAGCAAAACCATTATTAAATAATTAAAAAGATTGTAGATGGTTGATCAATCCACTGCAAAAGTTAGGTATCCAATATGAAAAAATTGCTACAAAATTAATTTTGTAATTGTGATTATGAATTATAGTTATAAATTTTTCATAGTAAATATAATTTTTAAAATAACAAGTAGCATTAATTATTAACCATCAACTAGCAACTATGTTTGTTCTAAGCACAATATGTCAACCATGCATTATTTATAAGAAAATTAATATATTAATTAAAAGAATAATCATCTGCTATAAATTGATTGTTGTTAGCTAAAGGTTAGCTGCGAGAACATTTGTTTCGAATCCGATTATGATTAATTCATTATTAATATTATAAATAGATATTATTAACATAGATTTTTTGTAGTTGATGTCCTAATATTATCATCATTTCACTGAATATTTTTAATTTGAATTATTTGGCTAACAATTTCTTTTTTTAAAAAGTTATTTCCATTACGTTTTTCTTTTTCCTTGTCTATATTGTTGAAGCATGTGTAATATTTGTTGAACATTAAGTTTAGGAAGATGATTAATTTACTATTATTTTATACATGGATGCAATTGTATTCCTTAGAATTTTAGAACAAATTTAGGGATAGTCCATAGATGAGGGCCGCTTGTTTATTGTTAAGGTCTAACACCATACTCCTATGGGTCACTAATTGTTGAGGGTTTAGTTAGTCAATAAATAGGGAAATAAATCAAAAGCAATGATTAATAATCACATTAAACTATATAGTCTTTTAGGGTTTGAAAATAAGGGTCATTGTTTGAATTAATTACTTACTTATCTTGAGTTACATCTCATTGCATATGATCCATGATTATGCATTATCAAAAAATACAATACTATTTTGGGTAAATTAATTAAGAAGGAAAATAATGAATCTCCTACGAACCGACTTAATTAATTAATCTCGCGTTATAATCTTCAATATCTAATTTTAAATAAATATCTAAACCGCTTTTCAATATGTAATTTTTTTTATTCAAGTTTAATTAAAAACCCCAAAATTGTAACATAATTATTAAAACGAAAATTGTATTTGGTGGAAGGCTTTTTTTATTTTAATTTTTCTTTTCTTCAATTTTTATAACTTCATTTCTATCACATTAAAGGCCAAAGGGTGATAAATTGTTTAGAAATCTTGTTGTATAGGGTATTAAAAAAAAACTAAGTTAAATCATTTTCCAATTATTTTAGCTATTAGAGCAGACCTGTTCTGTTGCTAGAAGGGGACCATATTATATTCATCTAAGACATAGCCACATAGCTTTCTAGAAGTAGGAAAAATAATTGCTTGCTATGACTACTTGTACATCTAGATGGTTGGTTTTTTTGTTGGATAAGTAAATTGTGTAATTAATTAATTTAATAATATTGTCTTTACATATAAGCATGTGATGTTTGAGATTCGAACTCTAATGAATCTTAGTCCGATTCTAAAATTTCATAATTTTAACTATAAAATTGATTTAGCTAAATTTAAAATAAATATTGTTCTAACTAGCTGATCCTTACTACAAATAATTCATAGTTAATAATTATTGTTTATATGATTTTTTTATGGATAATGTATAGCTGATCTGTTGTACCTCCAACGAACAAAGTTACAGATTGATAGTTAATAGTTTTAGTTGCTTGTTAATTAAAAAAATTATATTTATTTTATGGTTATAGCTTGTAACCATAGCTATGAAATTAATTTTATAATAATTTTTTTCATAGTACATATCTAGTTTAATGTGAGGTTTAATATATGAATTATATAATAAATTTTTTGTGTATGCGTGCATATATAAATAAAAAATATATACAAGCATTAGTGCCTTTTTCTTGTAAATAATCACATTTTTAGAAATCTTTTAGGAGATATTAATGTTACAATCATGGGTGTTTGTAATTTTTTTGTTTAAATAATACAACCCGGTGCAACTCATTAATTCATTGAAAACCTATGAATTTGTTAATTAAGACATTATATTTTTTGCTAACATTAATTTTGATTAGCTTGAGGAATATATTATTTTAAAATCTTAAGATTATTTGATAAAGTTAGAATCGAATAAAAATCATTTCAATTTAAAATTAAAAAATTTCTAAAAGTATAGAGAGTAATTAGGGTCAACAAAAGGACCCTGGCGCTCAAAGTAATTTAATTATTGAAAAGAGAAGTGTGGAAAACACATAATTCTTTTTAACTAAGTATACCTTTTAATCTTGAAATGAATATTGTAAGCGATTAATTTTGCAACTTTGAAACTTTAAAATCTCATGCACAATATTCTACAAACATATAAGAAAATTCCTGTATTGGGCCTGTTTAAAGCATGATCTTCATCTTTCACATTACGGCCCAATTCATAAGGCCCATTGCAAACTTAGATTGGCTTCCTATCTTGGGCCTTTCGTTTTCAAGTTAGCCCCATCTACTGTTGTAATGTGACTTGGCTTGTATTAGACGCGACCATGATTTACTAAATTATGAAAAATTCAGCCAAATCAAAGTATTGTTTCTCTACCATAGATTTATTTAGAAAGACGTTTCGAAAGACGAAGTCGGAGCAATAACTAATAAATTGTCTTAAAATTCTCACCTCATCCAATGTGTGATCAAATTAAATATGATTGTAACCTCTTAGTTAATAAATTTCGTAAAAAGTACATTACCATCGTTTCCATAGACAATATCATTCTAATGATGATGATCAGATCCATCATTAGACATAAAATGCCCAATTATATCGAGATAGTATCTTGTAGACAATATATATTGGTGAGAGGTTTTGTGTTGAAAAGACGCTTTAAAAAGTAAGAGAAAGAGAATACTTTATAAATTATTTTAAAATATCATCAACTCTTTTAATGTAAAAGTTAAATATCATTTCACCCTTCACATAAACATGAAACATTCATTTTTTCAGTTATATCATTGTCTAAATACATCACCAACATAATCACATGTAAAAAAACAAACAAGTCATAGAAATTATATCCCATATTTCGTGAAACATGTTTCGTCAAAGGTCGGCTTCCACGTTCAACACTGTCTAAAAAAGTTTAGCACTCTTGCATGTTAGAATTTGATGAATGTCTTAGTACTAAGACTACTATTTTGTAGTTATTAATATTTCTTACTTGTAATGACTACTATGACTCAAGTGGGCTTTCAATGTCCAATTCAAAATCGACAAAGAAATGGTATAAAACTTGACTTAGGTCGTGTGCTACATTCCCATATGACTTAATTTGGCCAAATGTTAGACATTGAAAATTTGAAACATCACTATCCTATTCACATATTTGAAAAACTAATCTCAAGACAAAGAAAAGGAAAAAAAGGTTTTACACATTTCTTTTGATTTTGGGCACCTTTGAGGATCACATGAACTTTGCATGCACAAAGTTTTTTTTTGATGTAGACTTGGTGTGAATAAAGATATGGTGATTGATTATTTAAATATGTCACAATTTTTATTTTTATTTCGATGAATTATTATAAAAATTGACATGATTGGATATACGTATTCACTTTTATTTCAATAATAAAATTTTTTAATTTTTCGTTAATTTGAAAATATTTATTATTAAACTCGTGTAAGTAGATATATTATAATATATAATACATAGTTTTTATGACAATTTGGATGGAAGAGCGAAGAGACTGATTAATTGTTGTTGTTGTTATTTTGGAATAACTCTTAGTTATGTTTATATGATCTGTTATGTAATATTCACCTGCACAACCTTTAATTTACATAATTATATTGCAATTATCTGTAATAATAGGAGGTATTGCCAGCTTTATTAATTAAGTTGTTTTTTTTGTTAATAATTATTTGGTCCCATCATTACTATCCTTTTGTTTTTTTGACAGAAAAATATATTGCTATTACGTCACAATTAAATATACGTTCAACATCTTAATCACATTGCAGTCGACAGCAAAAAAGTATAGATAAGAAAGGAAAAATTGAATTGCATGCTAATGAAGCAAAGCATGTGGGCTGTACCAATTGACATGCAATAGAAGTCACACATGGAAAGATTGCAGTCTCCACAATGCCACATGCAGAGTAGTCTTTAATTTGCTTATTATCAAGAGGGGTGTTCGAGTTCGACTAGCCTAGTTGCGAGCTTGTGATCTTAGCAGGGACGACGTGGAGGTTGAAACAATATCAATTGTATCAATTCTAGTTTTAGATGTGGGTTCGAAGCCGTATGAATACTCAAATTTGATTCGGGACAATTTTACTACCTAAAAAATAAGAAAAAAAAAGAGGTGTTCATTGCATAATTTATTCGATTGATCTAATAATTCAAACTAAATCAATTTAATTACAATTAATTTGATTTTCAAATTATATATATATATATATATATATACTCATCCCGACCAACGAACTTGATAAAAAATTAAAAAAAGAAAGTTTCGTTTTCATTTCTCTAATTCCTAACTCCCCAATTCTTCATTCTTTCTCTCCTCTTTTCTCTAAATCCCTAGCCTCTGATATAAGGATGCAAACGAGCTAAATCGAGCCAAGTTTTGACATTTTAGTTGGGGCTCAAGTTCAAATCAAATAAACCAAGCTCAAGCTTGAAGAGCTCAGGAAATTGAAGCTTAAACTTAGCTCAATTCAACTCGACTTGCTATGCTCGACCTTATGATCAAGTTATTAGCTCAAGTTCTCGAAAAGTGAAATTATTTTATAATATATAAAAAGTTAATATATTATTTTCTTTTTTTATAATATATGAATTAATATATTATTATATATACAAAAGTAATACATTATTTTATTTTTTATAAGTGCATGAGCAATTAATCTTACCAATTTGGACTACAGTGACAAGCAAAGGAGTTGGTCAAAAGGGAAAGCACATATACAAACCATGTGATCGCCAACTAATGATTTTGATATGTATAATCATCAATTTAGTAATTATAGTGAAGCACTAATTATTCAATTTGTGAAAGTTAATTGAGTTCAAACCCAATTAGCTTTCCATCCATGCTATTTTGAAGTGAGATTTTGGATTTAAGCATGAAAAATTTGACTATATATATAAATTTAAGCATGATTTTTATTTTTTTTTTCTGTTTTCATCAGCTAGGTATCCACTATGGAAAGATGAAGAAATTTAAAGAATTCTAATTTTTTTTATTTAAACTCTTTTTGTAATTTTTTTTAGAATAAACAATTGAATACAATTAAAAGAAAACTAATTCTGAAACTGAATATAAGTGAATAAGAAATTTCTTAATTTAGGAAGTACAAGGGTAATTAACTGCATCTAAAAACTTGAGGTCCCTTATATTTCAATTTTGAAATTAAATATTTAACTAGATTTTTTTGGTAGGATTTTGTTAAAAATTTCTAATTTGATTATTAAATAAATTTAAACTTGACATTTTCAAATTCACGAAATCTTATTCTTCTCAATTTTTAAATTTGTAAATACAAATTAACAAAAATAAAATTTGTAATTTTTTTTTGAAAAGTTGTACTTCTTATTTGTAATAAGAACTACAATTGATTAAATTAATGGTCCAATTATTATAACTAAAATTCATAATTTTTCTTAATAAGATAACATGGGACAATGTGAAATAACAACGTATTTTATGCATTAATTTGTGTGGATACAGAATATTTCGCAATATTGTTGGGAATATTAATTAAAAAATAAATCCAATATTACCCGATTAATTAAAAAATTGTAGAACTATCATTGTTAAGAAAAAAAATAATTTTTTTCCATCCCCAATTGGAATTTACCAAGTTACTTCATGCTATAATATTTAAAATGAATAAATTATTTTTAATTTAATGAATTATTAAATTAATTACACAAAATTTTTACAATATTACAAATTCCAAACAAACCCACCAACCAAAACTCATAATACAAACTCATTTCTTAAAACAAATATCTCAAATAATCTCACAACTATTCATAACTTTACATTAGATGAATCCATCAAATCATTATAATAATTACATTTTATCCCACAACCATTCACAACCTCAATTTTCATTTCTCACGTCTCTCAAACAACAAAGCAACCCCAAAATCCTTGAAACATGAAAAATGAGATATGATCTCACAGGCAATCACAGTCTATAGGTCTAGGTTCAAAATCTTAAAAAAAAAAAAAAAATACTCATCCTAAAATGCTCGCAATTTATGATTTAAAAAAAAAAAAGAACGTGCCCAATTTATGGAACTATGTCACACGAAGACTCTCATGGATTTAGGACCATAGTTGGAGGGACAGCGAAAGATCAAGTTGGTGAATTGTTAAAGTAGAATTTTTTTTTTTCGTATACTTCAAATACTACTGAATTGAACTATGAGGCTATCATAATATTATTGCTTGTAAGACGAGCTAGCTTGATTTTTAGATTGGTTTGGATCGTAATTTACTTTTGATATGTATATTGATGTGGGTGATATTAATTGTGGTTGCATTTATAAGTAATTTAATTTTTTTTTACTCTATTTCATCGCGTACCTCTTAATTTATGTATTTTTTATATTAATATTGGTGCGAATTTATGTAAAATTTAGTTCATATTCAATTTAATTGAACCCAATTAATTATATGCTAAATAAAACTGAAATTGATTTGTATTCTTTTCAAGTATGAATCTACTTATTTTATAAAGCAAGCATGCATTTATTCCATTGACAAAACAACAAGATTTTAGTCAAAACGCTGATTTTTATACTGATTACAAAACGATGTAAAAAAAATAATCCAAATATAAGAAAGTGACTGCGAAAATGAGAGACAAATTGTACAATATTCGATCGGGACTTATGTGATGAAAACTTGACGACTTATCACTAATAACGTGTATGGAGATTAAATTGATTTGTATTATTTTTGAGTGCATATCCACTTACTTTATAAAACAAACATACATTTATTTCATTGACAAAATAACAAGATTTTAGTCACAACCACTTATTTTAATATTGATTATAAAATGACCTAAATAAATAATTCAAATACAAGAAAGAGACTGTGAAAATGTGGGGGGGG
>JACGDI010005528.1:347360-418513 GCA_014898725.1 Jacaranda copaia
AAGATAATGGTGTCACTTCGACCAATTTAATAATAATTTGTTATTTTACTTTCTCACCCTCCCTCCAAATGTGGGAATTTCTCCAAGATAATTTTTCCTTACTCCAAATGTGGGCATTTCATCACCTAAATTTGTTACTCTAGGATATATATATATATATATATATATTATTAGAGGAGAGTGGTGTTGCCTCCATGATGGTACATTTTTCACTTTTTTCACCCTCCCTCCAAATGTGGGCATTTCTTCGCTCAAATTTGTCACTTAAAGTAAGGTTTTTAGCCCCCCTCCAACGGGTAAAGAATCAATACCCCATTATCTTAACAAAAAGGGTCACTCACACTACTCAAGATTCCTCCTTCAATGGGGTGCTTCCTCTCTTCTTCCTCTTCTTCCATACAATGACAACAATTTTCAGTCCATAAACAATAAAACAGTGAAAAAAAGAACAGGGCAGCAGATCAGTTCCATTGCTACACGGGTACTTCAATAATAAGGACAATGATTATGTTGAAAGGAACTGATCATATCTGAAGGGGGACAGATTTTTGAAGAAATACGCTATAGTTTCTTAGTATCATTATTTGCTTTCTTCCTTCTGTTTTGTCCGCCAGCAAAAAGGAGATAAATGGGGATAATTGGCAAGTGGCTGAGAAACTTCTTGACAGGAAAGAAAGACAAGGGAAAGGAGAGCAAAAATGCCACTAATCTGCAAATCTCACCTTGCAATATCAATGAGCATCATCCAACAACTCCCACGTCCACCCCACAGCCCACCACCCCAAAAGAGAAGCGCCGGTGGAGCTTCCGTCGCTCTTCCACCACCACGCCAGGGCGGCAGGATCCTATGATGGATCAATATCATATGGAAAATGACTCCAAGAAACATGCATTGGCTGTGGCCGCCGCCGCTGCAGCCGCGGCTGATGCTGCTGTGGCGGCCGCCAAGGCCGCGGCCACCGTGATTCAGCTGACGGCTGCAGCTGTGGAAGAAGCTGCTGCAATCAAGATTCAGTCTGTTTTCCGGGCATATTTGGTAGGGTATTTCATGAAAATCGAATAGTTTCTTGTGTTTATCTTTCTCGAAGAATATAAGATAATAAATTTTGTGCAGGCAAGAAAAGCTTTGAATGCTTTGAGAGGATTAGTGAAGTTGCAGGCATTGGTTAGAGGGCATTTGGTGAGAAAACAGGCAACTGCTACACTTAGATGCATGAAGGCATTGGTGGCTGTTCAGGCTAGAGCTAGAGCACAGAG
This sequence comes from Jacaranda copaia, assembly GCA_014898725.1. NCBI lineage: Eukaryota > Viridiplantae > Streptophyta > Magnoliopsida > Lamiales > Bignoniaceae > Jacaranda > Jacaranda copaia. The sequence continues at coordinate 348,618 of JACGDI010005528.1, forward strand.
GCTGCAGATGGCTGAGGAAACTAAATCTATTGCCCAAAGGCAGTTTGATCCTAGAAAATCTACACAGGACAAGAAGTTCAAGAACTTGAATCAGGCAAGAATTATTACCAATTCTATGATGGTAATTTCTCTTCAAATATGACTGTTTCACCACCATGCGAGGATTTTTACATACGGGAAGGACAGATTTTGCAGGAGTACGTCTTAAATGTGCAAAATTTTCGTTGATGCTTTTACCTTGATTGGGGAAATCTCATCTGGCTAATTTTAGTCTTTATGGGACTTTAGTATTTTATATACTTTTTCATAATACTTGTCTGCTATTTTCAGCCAATGTGCAGTGATGGGAGATTGCCTCCTAAGGTTAAGAGGGCGTTTGGCTGAAAATTTACTGAGACTATACAATGCTTTGAAATTTGATAAAAGTTTTACTAAATGATTTTAAGCTTCCAAAAATATAAGATATTAGGATTCTATAAGATTCTTTACAAAAAATGAAAAATCACTTATTTTTAAATTTTAATATTTTTTTAAAATTTTGGTACAACACAAATTGACATTATTACTAATTTATAAATTCAATAATCCTATTTTCTTCAAATATTTTAAAAACCTCTTTCGTAAAAAAGATCAAACATCTTTAAAAAATTTTAAATAAATTTAGCAAACACCCCACAAAATCTTGTTTTGGTTGCACAGGCTAGGTTCTGCCGGAATATTTAATCTATTTTCCTCTCTTGGTATGATGTCAAATTACTGTCATTCTTGATGTCTCCAAGACAAGCTTGGCAATTTTGCATGGGACAAGTCACCAATTGCTTGAAATTCAGTACCCTTTTCCTCTTTTCTATTCCTGTTTTTTTCTGTCTTGATCTTGTTGCTGAAACCAGTTTCAGAGAGGATTCTCCAGGGTCTAAATTCCATCATAGATTTACAACCAAGAATTCACCTTAGAAATCCATTGTGTTTTGGACAAAAGATGCATGTTCCAATTCTAATCATGCATAATATTATTATTTGCAACCTGTAATATGATTCCTTTACCCTATGTTTGGACCTTGAATTTTAATGTAAAAAACAAAAAAGAAAATTTTATTCACGCTTCAAATTATGTAAGTTTGTGCTTTAATATCTGCATCTTTACATTTTTCTTCTCTTTTTTTCACTGTTTTCCTTAAACTAAACATAGCATAATCTCTCCCACCATTCCAAACTCAACACACAGCTTCACAAGCATCAAACTAAGAATACGCTTAGTACAATGTTTCACAGAGGAAGATGTGCAAGAACAGAGTTAGAACAAAATCAACCTATTTGTTAACACCCCACCTGATTTGTAGGATTTAGAAGACAACATCAAGATTGTGGAGATGGATCTTGGTGACCACAAGCCAGCTACAAATTCCAGAAACAGTTACTCAAACCACACACAACTCGACAAAAGAGAACACAGAATTGCCACACCAGTCAAGCAAGTATATCAGCAAATCTCGCCAGCACCATCAACAATCACTGATATGAGCCCAAGAACTTGCAGCAACCATTTCGATGAATTCTCATTCGCCACAGCACTGAGCAGCCCCCAATGCTACCCGGCCATATCCAAGGCCGACCCATCAAGATTTCCAATTTCCTATCCTAAGTCAGAATATGCAGAATCCTTTTACAATGAGTATCCATTCTACCCCAACTACATGGCCAATACTGAGTCCTCAAGGGCTAAGGTCCGTTCCCATAGTGCCCCCAAGCAACGGCCGGTTGAGATGTTGGAGAGACAACCTAGCTGGAGGAGGGCATCCTTGGAAGGCAGAAGTGTCCCCAAGGCTGTCCGGATGCAAAGATCATCATCTCATGTTGGTTCAACTGCTCAGAACTATCAGTTTCCGTGGTCTCTTAAGCTTGACAGATCAACTGTTTCACTTAAGGACAGCGAGTGTGGATCGACTAGCACCGTTCTTACTAATACCAACTACTGCAGATCCCTTATGGGATTTGATGTAAGTAGAAACACTAAGTTCCCATGGGATAACAAAGATGAGTCTCAAGATAATAAAGCAAAACAAAGTTAAATTTGGTTTCTTGATTTTACATTTAGTAAATTGTTTTCTGTTTCTTTCCTTATTCTGCTTACAGGTGCAAGGAGCTAGGTACTAATTCCATGTGGTTCAAGGACCAAAAAAGCAGCAACCAGATACAATCAAGGTTACTTACAACTAGTAGATCTAAAACTTGTAGAAAATTGTTGTTGTTTTTGCGAGCAATGTTTTGAAGATCTTTGTCTGTAGTTTTACTTCTTGGTTTCATGCTATTACTGGTTTGGCTACAGTCTACACCATTTTAGTGTGTTTTTTTTAAGGCATAATTTGCAAGATAACTTGTTCAACTATAAGCACTTTAAGTTGTTCATTTGGCGATAAATCTGGAGATATTTACTTCGAATTACTTTCTTCTTTTAAAGAATTATTCTTAGCTTTGTCCAAGACCTGCATCACATTATAGTTTGGAACAAGCATCTTCAAAATACTTCGTGAATCAAGTAAAATAAGGGCAAAATGGAATATAGAGACAGTTATATATAGCAATCTGCATTGAATGTATAGAAATATACTGGAGAATAATGCATTTAGATGACATGTAATAATTCATGAGAATTGACCTTAAACATAGTTCTGCGCTTCTTAAATGACATCAAAACTATAGTTGTCTGAGGACCATGAACCATTAGACTATGCTAGTCCAGTTCAGGCCCCAGGTGATCTAACGATTCAAACTCCCTGACCACAGTGGTCTATGCCACATGTAAGAAAAATCCATCACAATCATCTATTGACTGGTCATGAAACAGCTAAACTTTCTGATATTATGTCATGTAACAGTTGAGGATAGATGATAGTGTTTCACAATATTTGAAGAGCTGAAAGTATCAGTACTAAATGAAGAGTACGCCAATATTGACAAATAAAATTAAACCAATCTTCTATTGAAGTTCAATCACATATTGGCTCATCAATCAACTGTTTCCAAAGCAGGAACAGAAAACTGACTTGAGGAAAAACAAAAATGGCATTCTAGCCTGTGCAACAATATATAACAAATTCAAAATCACGCAAGCAAGAAATCCTCCACTACACTTTGAATTTAGTTTTTCTACAATTAATCAAATGAAATCACCTCTAGTGGATCAAGAATATTACCTAATCCAAAGAGAAAGTGCCTGGATATGAACATGTCCGCTTGAATCAATATTATACACCAAAGCAAGATGTTGAGAACAGTATCACCACCGTAGGTCATAACACCCGTTCTAACTTAAGACTACATGCACCATAAGTTGGCTGCCTCTGCCCTCTGATGAATTTTAATCCAGAATAAAGACCATGGCTCTTGCATACAACTATGCCTGCTTGAATACACGTGGGAGAATTTCATGCACACTGATGTCTAAAGCAACAGGATCCCTGAAAAATTATTAGGTTTGTCAGGATATCAGTCATCAATGATTGCCTCCAGTTTCTAGACTATATGTGGGCCAACTGAGTAATAATGTTGCAATGTAGTCATTATATTCATAAATTCATATTATCTCAGTTATACATGAAATTTAACCATATCTGCACAATGAGAATAAACTTTCATTTTGTGTTAGGTTCTTCAGCCACAAACATGAATCAATCTCTGCAAGAACTAAAGGACTATTTAATTTGTGTGATAGTAGGGTATGAGTTTTATGTGTATGAGATAGTAAAGACTAGATAGATGGATGGATGATAAATAGATAAAATGATCAACAGAAACTTCCAATTTATGCTCTGGCTAAATGCGAGTATTGATGTCAGAGTGTGCAAACATGTTTGAGTGTCTGGGAGTTTGTCTATGTTGTATGACGGAGAGAGACCTGCACAAGGTTTGGCTCTTCTCACTAGAACTGGGAATAAACCATATTTTCCGCACAGAAGGTGATTCAAATTGGATGAAGAAACCATCATTCTGTCCATGCTTCCATTTTCTTGATCCTTGGCCTTTCCACACCTGTAGATACAGAGAGCAGAGATAACATTTCCGTTTTGAAGGATGGCGATGAATGCAGGACAACAAGCTCAAATAATAAAAATACCTTCACTGTTTACACAGTAGAAGGAAGTTTTCAGAAAGAACTATTTTTCGGAACAATATTTCATTGTTAATCAAATGGCTTCTTCTTCTTCTGAAAGCTTTAGCCACTCCTAACTTTTTTTATCCCTCCCTCGAGACCCAATTAATGGAATAACATGGGGAGGGAATAAATGTCTAAGAAAAGATAAGTCTGAAATGATCATGACATAACTAGCCTTTCTTATTAGGCTTAACGTACAGAGAAAGGCTAGTTGTGTTGCTTTAACTCAGGTATGGATCTCACGGGCAGGTTATCTGTCCAAAGACATGGCAGTTTCTAATCTCTTTCTCTTATTCCTACGGTACAATACTGTTCAATATATTTAAAATTACTTAAGATACAAATCATGTTCAATTTTGAACAAATTTGAGAACCACTCAAAGATAGGTACCCAATTTGTTAAATAAACCACAGTAACATAAAGGCTAGAGCAGAATCCAAGTGATTCCTTTCGTGTCGTAAGATGCAATAAGAATGGGAAGAGATAACAGTAAAACCAAAGATTTCATATTTGTTGTTTAATTTTGGGCTTTCCCAATTAAGAATGTGTGTGGAGGGAGTATTGGGGGAGGGTTTGGGGTTGGATCTTGGATGTCCTTCTGTTGGTAGGTATTGTAGGGGAAAGGGGAGAGGAAGGAGGAGTGATAAGACAATTCCTCCTATACATAAATTCAACCCGTTTAATTCTCCAAAGTAGGAGGCAGGATCAGGCTTAAATGGTTAGAACTAGAAAAAATATGTCCCATTTCCATCGAATAGAATTATTTCACCCCTCTATATTTCAAACAATTTCGAATTGTAGCACTCCCCTAAATGAGGGAACTAAATCCTATACCCTCCTCTTCCTCTTCCTCTCCCCATTGTGGTACCACACATAACCAAAGAATGAAAATTCAAATATTACACCGCCACTGCATAATATAAATGAAATCTCAGGTACCACAGGACCCTTTCAGGAACCAGTGCAAAACCTGATAACTCCTCAGGAAGACTTTAAGAAGAAAGGTATAATTTGCTTCAGTTGGGAATTGACTGTATATCTGCTTTTCTACCCTCTCAAACTTCAAATTTCTAGAGTAATGGTCAAGAGATTATGTGGTCTCCAGGTTACAATTCATTCAGAGCCTTCAACTTGTCCTAGTCACTTAACAGACCATAACATAAACTGCAGCACACTGCACACCTACCAAACCAGCTTACCTTTTACACCAAATTGCCCAGATATGCATCTATTTATTGAACATTTTAAAGATAAAAACAACACGTATCTTGTGGAAGTGAAACATTACCTGAGGATATGATATTATTCTTTTGGGTGCTACTAAGCAAGCAACTCGGGAGAAAGACTCTTCAGCATATTGCCTGAGGAATGAAAAACAACTTCCATGCGTATGTGGTGATTCAAATGCCTGGCAAAGGAGGGGGAAATTATACTTTCATTCACTATAGTTGCCCAATCCAATCGATCATAATAAGGTAATGAAAGCAGAAGCTCAAACCACTAGAGCTTTATTTGATTCAGACCAGCAGACAAACAACAAGAGCTTCAAATAGTTACGTAAAAAGAAAATGAAATATGAGAATTATAATAACAGAAGGCAGAAGGCTAAACACCTTATCAATATTAACAACAGGAGCATATTTTTCAGTGTCTGTTTTATCCTTGTGAAGCAGGAAATAAACTCTAGGATCCACATTAGAAGTTTCATGCCATGATTTTACAGCTTTCTCCATTGTTTCAACAAGGAAAGAGAAAATCTCCTTCCAACAATCTTCAGCTCCATACTTTTCAAACTGCAAAAGTAGAAACTCATTTTAGTCAATCTCACTTGAGATTAATGCCTAATGGTATAAAATAATCAATGGACAACAAAAAGAAATCAAAATCTCCAAAAAGATTATTAAGCTGGCAAATTCCATGTCATGTGGACCCTCGAGAATGACTTATTCGTGAAGAACCTTTGTTCCTATTCCTTGAGTGAACATGAATACTTTAACATGATCATCCAAATCAAATGGAAACCCATGATTTAATTAAGAATATCATAGCAATTTGTGATAAATTTGAGAATATGATAGATGACAAGGGATTGTATTGGATAACCCAAGTTAGCTTGAAGTCACAAAAAGCATGTTCCCATAAGAATACAAGTTTATGCAAACATGAAACGGAAGATGACTCCTTGCCCATGCAAGCTGAACTCACCAATTCAGATTTCATGGGATCCAAATGTTTTGCCATATCAACATTTGATCTCATAGTTTCGACTTCCTGAGCTCGCTTTTTATCTCTTGCCAATTGCATGAGCCTCTTGATTTTTTTCAACACCTCGGAACTTTGTGCATTGTATTTCAATGCTACCTGGAAAGAAGCTAAAGCCTACACCAGAAAACACTGAATGTTGATAATTTGTTATGTAATTGAATCAAAGCTGCTAAAGCGAATTGGTAAAATCACGCACATCTTCATATCGTTCCATAGCCTCTAAGGCGCATCCTTTCCTGAAATAACCCTGCAGAAGCACTCAGTAATTTTTCACATGCAAAAAACTGAAGATTGAAACATATATAATCAATTGAAAGAAAGTACCTTTTCCCACTCTGGTTTCAAACTGATAGTTGTCTCTGCATCAGCCAGTGCCTTGTTAAGTTTAACCAAATGCAGAAATGCAGCAGCACGGTTGCTGGGGAGGATCATAATGAAAAATATTAGAAAAATAATTCAACATGTTAAATATTTTGAACATGACATAAAATGTGATTAAGCTACAGTGATCAACCTCGATGTGATGAATGAAACACAAAAAAAGAATATTTAGATAAAATGTCAAAGTTGCACAAAGACAAGTATTTATCACACATCAATGGTGTGGCTTCCACAAGAACCATATATATTAAGAAAAAGAAGGCCTCGAGAATGAAGAATTCAAGATAATGTCCAGAAACAACAAACACAAAGCCATGGAGGAGCAGATTGAGTTATACCCCATGACTTTTCAGATACTGCAAGCATCTTTCCATTTTCGAGGATACTGCCAACTACTATTGCCAAGATGATGACAAACTTTAAAATCATTTAAGGACCCTCTGGTTCAGAATGTGTATTCTTATGCTGTAGAATGTATCAAGAATATCCTTGCTCTTGAATTTTTTATATGTTATGCTTACTTTTCGGAACACAGCACAATGCCACAAAGAAGCCAAAAATTCAATCTTGACGTAAACAAAATATTATTATTGCTTCAAATGGGGAAGTAACTAACTATCTGCTTTTCTACCCTCTCAAAGTTCAAATCGCTACCTTTAACGTCAAAAGTTTTAAACAGCAACTGATAGCCACCCTCAATACATGCATAAACTGAAATGTTTTATTGAAAAATGAACCCAGAAACAGTCAAAAGAGGGGGAAAAAAGGGGAAAGAAAGAAAGTAAGAAACTAGCAAGGCCAAAACTTCAATCTTGAATTAAACAAAATATTACAAAACACTCTAAAATCCCAATTTAACTGAAAAAAAAAAGGTTCGAGAACTGACATACACAAATGGACTTTTACATGTAATACCTGTAAAGAGAAGGATTAGAGGGATCTTGCTTAATGGCCTGAGTGTACAGAGCTGCAGCTTTGAGATAGTTCCCAGCTTTAAAAAATTCATTGCCCTGATCTTTCAAAGAAATCTCTACCGCCTTTTCCTCTGATTCACCCATTTTTCTATCTTGTTTATCTCAGGAATAATCAATATTACTCTACTCTGATGTTTTTGTTTAGGGTTCTCGAGATTTTTTACTATCAATGCCTGCTTGGCTATTTCTGTGCTCTCTCAGGAGGAAGGAAAATCGCGCCATACTCATTGCATAAATCGTGTAAATGAATCTTAAATGCATGTCGTGTTATTGATCTAATTTATTTTAAAATTTTAATTAGTTCTTTTATTCTTTCTTAGGCTATGTTTGATTACAAATTGACAATTTATTTTTTAATTTTCAAAATATAAATAAATAAATTATATATATTCCTCCACTCAAAATACTCCTCAAAAGATTTAAAATACTCTCTCAATTCATTTTCTACACATTTTTCAATGTCTAGTCCTCTCAATTTTTATTCCTACCCAATCTACATATATACATATACAAATAATTTTAAAAACTTAATTTCACCTATCAATACAACAAAAAATTTATTAATATGAAACTTGTTCCTCCTAAAATACAATCAAACAAATAACTTTCTCCCAAAATATTCTCCACTAACAATCAAAAATACAAAAAACAACTGTCACATTCCCTTACCACACTTTCTAAAGTTCATGTTTTAGCAAAATGCTCCAATTTACAATGAAACAAAGCCTTAGTTTTTGGTTAAATAATATTCTAATTAAAAAATTATAATTATTCAAATCATATAAAAGAAAAAATTAATTAATTGTCTCAATTTTAAGTTTTTTGTTTTCTCAACCAGAAGAATTTGTAATACTATGAAACTTTTTATTTATGTCTATCTTTTTGTTTCTCTTAACATTTTAAAATATTTTTAAAATGATATTTTTTCTCATTTAAAAAAAAAAATTACTAAACTTATTTTTCAATAAATTTTATTTTCTCCCCCATTTTAGATAATGTTAGAATACTTTTTTTAATATAAAGCCCAATAAAAATAAATTTTAAACTTCAGGCCCAAAAACGAAACAAGCCCATTACAAAATAAAAGCCGAATAAGACCCCTTCTTATAGCTCTAAACCCGATATAGTTCGCGCAAAAAAGCTAGGGTTTTTGCTGAGCACATTTCTTATAAAGGAGTAAGAGTTTTCTCTCTCTCTCCTCGAAAGCTCAGCAGCTCAGCAGCCATGGCCGTCGGGTACTTTCCCTCTCCCCCACACTCTCTTTTCTATATACAAATACACTAATTCATTTATACTTCTAAATCGTATATATGCAAATGTTTGAATATAATTTATTTGGCGTTTTGGATGTTTGATTGAATTGTTCTTTCTTTTCTGATTTGAACAGGAAGAACAAGAGGATTTCGAAGGGGAAGAAGGGAAGCAAGAAGAAAGCGTGAGTGCAATTTTTAAGAAATCTATTTGTATTCATTTCTCTATTTCATGTAATACTGCTGTTTTCATCTTGAAAAAAGGTCTTGCTAATATAAAATCTTTTGTTTCTTATAGAGCTGATCCGTTTGCAAAGAAGGACTGGTATGATATCAAGGCGCCGTCAGTTTTTAACACTCGGAACATCGGCAAAACCCTGGTCACTCGTACTCAGGGTACCAAGGTATATTTTTAAAATCTTTAATGGTGTCAATTTTACCTGAATATATAGCATTCCTGTGTTTCTCCAGTATTTTTTGAAGAATGAGAATCTGTTGGCATTGTAGAAAATGCGGGGGTCAGGTTTTACATTGGCATTTCTACTTCAGTTTTGACTTTTGTCTGGAATTGAATAACCAAATGGATCTTTAATGTTATGAAGGAATGTGGTCAATTGCCGCACAGTGTATTTGTCCTGCTAAGGAAAACTGATTTGTCAGAATTGTAGTTTGGTTCAAGATTTTGTCCTATGGATAACATGGTCTAAAAAGCTTCCCTAATTTTTGTTCCCTATATGTCTGGTTTTGTGTCATACATAGCATGGGAAAATATGAAAACGTGATGGAGCAATTAGCTGAGCAAAAACAATGCTGTGATGAAGACCAAGTTCTCTACATTTATTTGATGTCTTTTGTTTGGATTTACGTTATTAAAAAGTATTATTTTTAGTTAATGCTAATGGACTCAGTTTTTTTGATACTCTCATAGTCTCTGTAGGAAAATTTGTCTTTCCAGTTTTATTTTTCCAAATTAAAGGATTGTCCTGTATCAGATTGCATCAGAAGGACTTAAGCATCGTGTGTTTGAGGTGTCCTTGGCTGACCTTCAAGGTGATGAGGACCACGCCTTCAGAAAGATCCGTCTGAGGGCTGAGGATGTTCAGGGGAAGAATGTTCTGACAAATTTCTGGGTATGAAGATGCTGAAGCGGCTAAAATTATTCTATTTTTTTGCTTGTCTGCTTGAGTGTTTTTTAATGGCAGCCCATTTCTTTGGGAAATTGCAGGGTATGGACTTCACCACTGACAAATTGAGATCTCTTGTCAGGAAATGGCAATCATTGATAGAAGCCCATGTTGATGTGAAGACAACTGACAATTATACTTTGAGGATGTTCTGCATTGCCTTTACTAAGAAGCGTGTAAACCAGCAGAAGAGGACATGCTATGCACAGTCAAGCCAGATTCGTCAAGTAAATATTATAATTATTCAGCCACTGTTGAGATTTTATTGGAGAAGCTTGTTTAAGATATGGATAATCCATAGAGAGGTTAAATATGAATGAAATATCAACAGTTTTTGTATTTATATTTCTGTTTCCTTTTTGATTAGATCCGGAGGAAGATGCGGGAGATCATGGTTAACCAAGCACAATCTTGTGACCTCAAGGATTTGGTTCAGAAGTTCATTCCTGAGTCAATTGGCAAGGAGATTGAGAAAGCAACTTCAAGTATCTATCCTCTGCAGAATGTGTTTATCAGGAAGGTTAAGATCTTGAAGGCTCCAAAATTTGACCTTGGCAAGTTGATGGAGGTAATTTTGTATTTTCCCTTTTCCTGAATCAGTTCAAATTCATGGTTAATCATCTCGTGATTTTTATCCACTGTTTAGTTTAGACAACTTTCTTTAGCATATGGATTTCAGAGTTTGAGTTTATATTTTACGTATGTTACTATTCCATTTCTCACCACCACTCTTGGATGCTTCATGGAGCTTTGTTGGTGCCAAGTCGATTGCTCTATACCATGGTGGTATAATTTTGTTTTCAATGACTGGAATTGCCTAGTACTTGGGTTTAACCACCTCAGTTACCCAGATTAATTATGTAGCTGAAATCCACTTAACCTGGTCTAGAGCTTATCTTATATTGCTCAAGCAACTATCAGATTTTGTTTACACTTTCCAGCCGTGGAGCTATGTATAAAACTCACTTGAATACAATGTATTTGTGTTTTCTTTGTAGGTTCATGGTGATTACAGTGAAGATGTTGGTGTGAAGTTGGACAGGCCTGCTGAAGAGCCAGTAGCTGAGACAACTGAAGTTGTTGGTGCCTAGATGAATGCATATTTACAATGTGTTGTGTTTATTGTCCGATCGTTTAGTTTTACCAAGAAAGAGACAGGAATGTATTTGGTTTTTGAGTGATCTAGGGAAGATTTTGCTTTTAAGAAAGTATGACATGGCCTCCTAGACACTAATAGATATGGCTATGTTAGTATGACATTTTTACGCTGATTTTTAAATTGTTCTCTTCTATCTAATTTTGATTGCTTACAGCATTTCCTTTTCCCATCGGCATTTGTTTTATTAGTTCCTTGCACACTTAGATTGTGGTTTACGTCGAACATGTTGAGAGTGGTTCCTTGAAATGGTGAAAAGCGTGTTTCTCACATTTGAGTCATGCTAGTAGCTGTAGGTAGAAGATAAGTCTCTGTAAATCTGGAGTAGAATTTTTTTGGATCTCTAAAATGCTGAGGCCATTCTTTTAGACCATCATAACAAGTTCTGGCTATGAGTTGAATTGGCCAATAGCAAAGCTGTTGATCATTTGCATGATACAATTACTTGCCTAATGTGAAATGTCCCATAGAAGAAGACATTTCTGAAGGAGATTATTAATAGAAGATCATAACATCAATAAATGGAGGAAAAGAAGAAATTATTATATGCTGAGTCCCGTCCCCTTTTGGGCAAGCAGAATTGTTAAACCTATACAGTCAATAGGAAGAGAGTTTCATACAACAAAGCTATAGTTGGTTTCTCTGAAAGTTGGGTTTGGTGTATTCCCATCAAATGTATATTTACTCAGCCAATGGAAATTTGGTCAATCCAAAATTTGCATTTCCGGTATGAATTTCATCAACTAGGATGAACTATGAATCGTTGGATGAAAATATAATAATATCGTAAAGTATATTGATATTATCATTTATGATCTAATAACAAATACACAGCTGGGTGGTATGCGACTAGAAAAAGATAACTGCAAATCTGAAACATGCCTCACTTACCAAATAATGGAGTTGCGTATGTCACATGTTTTTGCATAAAGATCACAAGGTAACACGAAGACAGCAAGTTAAGAATTCAAAATGCATCATGTAGATTGTTGGAATTGGATCAAATCTAATCCTTGAAGTTCGTCTAGACCAAAGAAGTCAGTTTTATCCAACTAATTAAACAGACGATCCTACGACATCATACAAGAATCATACTTCAAGTCAGGCCAAAATAAAGTAGAAAAAACCTTACAAACTGTTTCCATTTCTACTACTTGCTTGTCTAAAACATCCACAATGGGGGCCCTTCTTACGCCTTCCGCTGTTTTTCCTCCCATTGTAAACAAAGTCCCTCAGAATAACAGTTTTGCTCCTCAAAAACTTGTTCCTCCCTTTGTTGTTCTTTTCATCCTCCAGTTTCAACATGATGTATTGAATCTTCTGAAGCTCCACCTGCAGCTGATCAATCCGTTCAGACCCTTTTTGTGCCTCTTCCACGACTTTCATTCTCCATGTTCTTACAGTCTCTTTCAGCCGCGGTGATGCTGTTTCATCTGTGGGACACTCTTCTATGTTCTTCACTAGTTGAACATTCAAATGAACTAGATGCACAATAGCATCCTCGGCTTCTAACAACCGTTCCTTAACTGTTTCAAAATCAACATTCTTGGCCTTTCTGCTCTTCTTGTTGGTCTCCAACTTCCTTCTCAAGTTCTGCGCTGTTGTCTGAAAACTTACTAGTTTCTTGGCATCAGAGGAAAGTCTCTCAAGGATCTTTCTGTCATTCACTTCTTGATGAGGCTCAGTTTTTCTTGCAGATAACTCCAACTTATCCACTCCCAACTCTTTCTCCACATCTGAATCAGTGGAGGGAGCCTCAGACTTGCCCTTTATTACATCTTCAAATTGATCATAAACTATATCCCTTTCCATCAATCTGTATGACATTCTAACTGACTCGCCAATTGTTTGATTTTTGTTGCCATCCTCAGCAGTTTCCCACAGCTCAAGCATTTGATCATCTTCTTCAACATCACCTCTCTTCCGCAGTGAGCCATCAGAGACTTGATCGAGAGGAATATCTTTCATTAGCATTGGGTTCCGCACTTCAGAACCTTTGGCTTTTATTTTCTGCAACTTGGGAGAATCATGCAGCTCATTAGCATGTCCTTTCTTCCTGCCGTGCACATGCTTGTCTCTACCCAAGCTACGGCGGGTTTTTGCCTGGTCAACCTCACCAGTTGCAGATTCTTGTTTGCTGCTATTGGAATTTGATCTTCTCTCTAAAATGGGTTTATTCATTTCTTCCATCAACTTTCCAACTGCCCTGACCCTCATCTGCAAGTTCTGCAAGCTAAGAAGAGATTGATCTTCCAGATGTATTTGAGATGTACCTCTACCAGGATGAGCAGCAACTCCGGGAACCTGCAAAGCCACAGAAGTCTTTCATTTTAGCTCATGAGTGTTAGGAAATAGGTGCCATGCATTCTGATACTCATTCTATTTCATTAACTTCGAAAAGATAAACACATTGTAAAATACCTTCATCTGTGACCAGTGTAGGCATGTAGAGACTCTAGTGGATCATTATTTGGGAAAGTATCTATTGAATTTAAGCTTAATAGTAAATATAATAAGTTCTACAGACTTGAGAAATGAAGAAACTGAAGTATTACCTCTGGTTCTTGAGTATGGGTCGCTTTAAACATTGTCTGAAGTAGTGCATTGTGCTCAAGGAGTGTTATATCATCTCTTAGAGAAGCTACGACTGAACCATATGCATGTAGTCGCGATTTCAATCCGCCAATTTCATTCTCCATGAAACCAATTTTTCCTTTCATTTGTTCAATTTCCATCGTCTTTTCAGCATTATCACTCTCAAGATTCTGACACACTCCAGTAAGCTCCTGCACCTTATTTTTTAACAAAACTTCTTGTATGGAAGAAACCTGAAGATCGAAACAAAATGTTGATGCTTCAGCCTCCCACAATTCAAATTCATTATTCATCTCCTGGAGCTCCGTACTCAGAGTCTGCTCTCTCGCTATATTTTCTTCTACTTCGTGACGAAGCAAGCCAAGTTCAGACTCTAAATTTTTGTTGACCATATGAAGGCTGTCAATTTCCTTCTTCTGAATGGAATTATCTTCAGAAAGCTGGAGTATGTTCTTCTCTAGATGTTCTCTTATCTGCAGTGACCTGTGAATATCAATCTTCAGTTCAGCCACTGTTCTATCCAACATCGAGTTCAACTCCTCAGCAGCTTCAAGCTTCATTTCTGTGTCCGAGAGCTTTGCTTCTGTTTGAAGTAAACTATCCTTACCATTTATTATGTCCTGGTTCATATGGACATTACATTCCCTGATCTCTTGCATCTCTCTCTCCAAGCTGTGGACAGCATCCTTAAGGAGTAAATTTTCAGCCTTTTGCAACTCCAGCTTCCCTCTCAATACACTCATTTCTTTTTCAAGACTACTGTTGACTTCATGTTGTTTTTTCAGATCTTCAAGAAGTAATTTTAGTTCAGCAACTTTCTCTGTCCCAAAGCTCATTAACACTGCAGATTGGTTAGCAGTTGCTAAGAATTCCAGCAGAATGGCATCATTATGCTTATCTACAAGGTATTTCTCCTCTTTTAGATCAGAAAACTTCTTCAGCAAATATATATTTTCCTGATTCACTTTAGAGTATGCTTGTTGTAATGCATTATAAGCCTTTTGCAGATCAGCATGCTTGACACAAAGACTCCCTAATTCAGCCTCAAGAGTGGCAGCATCTTGATGACCCTTGCTCACATCTGATTTCAATTGCCTGTTTATCTCTAGGAGTTCATCTTTTTCGTTTTTGATAACAGCAAGCTTCTCCGCCATGTTGTTGGACTCCTGCTCCAAGTGTATCTTCTGTGACTCAATTTCCATTCCCTTGGACTCCAACTGCTCAAGCAGAGTCAGGAGAACTGAGTTCTCAACTAGAAGCAGCTGCTTTTCATCCTCGTGTTCAGAAAGGGAATATTTCATATCTTCAATACTTCCCAGGATATGATCTATAAAAGTTAGCTCGTTTTCAACTTTGTCATCAGGAGCAAACTCTGTACAAATCTCCAGGCCCTTGAAAATTCGGTATATCCCCAACCTCAGTTTTTCAATTTCATCCAACAACATTTCAGCTTCTACCTGCTGCTCAAGACTTTCATTCTCCAGCTCTGATATCAGTTTCTCTGCCAGTTTGGAAGCCTCAACATGTTTTTGACACTCAATAATGAGAGTGTAATTTTTTTCTTCCATATCTTTTATGAATTTCTGCAAGATGGATATCTCAAACTGGGCTTTTAGAGCTTTGTCGAGTTCCTCTTCTGATTGCTTTTTCTTCCATCCATTTTCTTCTTGCAGGAGATGAATCTGGTTTTCAAGTCCGGCCAACCGGGTCTCACTTAGGATTTGGGAGTTCATTCGTTCTTGCTTCTCCATACCCAATGAAACCTTGAGGTTTTCCAATTGACAGTGCATTGCTTCATTCTCCTTCTCCAGGTCAGCATATTGTTCTTCCAATCCCATAAATCTTTTCTCCAGGTTTTCCAGTTTTCTTTCCACATTTTCCAGCTTAAGAACCAAAGTACTCCTTTCAGTCAAAAGATAAGACCTTTCGTTCTTAAGCAATTCACAGATCTCTTCTAATCCCTTTGATTTTTCCCTCAAACCTTCAAGCTCAACTTTTGCGGTAGACAGGGATTTCTCTAAAACAGCATTTTTTTCCAATAAACTGTGCATATTCTCAGTTATAGCCTGTAGCTGAGACAGAAGAGAAGCTTTCTCAGCAACAAGAGTGGCTTTTTCTCCATCAAGAAACTGGCAGGATTCTTGCAATGCTTTGACCTTTTCTCGTGAGCTCTCCAGCTCACTGTTCAAGTCTGAGAGGGAGCTTTCAACAACCACCTTTTTCTTTAGAATTTCTTCCATGTTCTCTAGCTTCTTCGACAGAACTTCTTTCTCGTTTCTGTCCTTCTCACATATTTGGTTCAGCCTTGAGTTCTCATCCTGCAAGCACTTCACTGAATCCCCAATACATTTTGGATTCAGACCTGCTGCTTCCACTTGCTGAAGTAAAGCCTGGTAGCTCCTACTCAAGCCTTCGATTTCCTCTTTCAAACACAAAATTTCCTGCTGAAGGGAGATACTTATGCCCATGTGGTGCGATACTTCCTTTTCAAGTCTCTCCCTAATCTCTCTTAAGCTAAGGATTTCATTTTGCATATTCTCCATGGAAACAGTTGAAGACAAATTCATTTGACTCAAACTGTTATTTTCATCCCTAGCCTGCTGAATTTCTTCTTCCAAGCCAGTTTTGCTTGCTTCCATGTCTTTTAGCATTTGAAGCATGCTTTTGAGCTCCAGGGCCAGAGCCTTCCGATCATCTTGAGATTTAGAGTGCAAATCTTGCAGGGACTGGAGAGTGGCTTCAACCTGTGCATGACACAAATGCTCATCTTGCAAACAAGTCTGAAGTTTCTCCAACTCCTCCTGCTTCTTCAAAAGTTCTTCATCTTTCAATGCAATCTTCTTAGCCAGATTAGAAGCCTCAAGTCGTAGTGACTGATTAGACATCTCCAACAGTTCACACTTCTCTTTAGCAGTCTGGAGTTTTGCAGTTCCAATCAAGACTTCATTGTTTAGGCGCTTGACATCATCTTTGGCACTAGATAAATCTTTCTCAAGCTTGGATATTGTTTCCAAGCAGCATTTGTATTGGAGAGCTGAAGCTTCTTTCTTCAGGTTCAGATCAGCAAGAGCCTTCTTCAGTTCAGAGACTTCAGTTTCAGCTCTTTCTGCTTGCTTCTTAAACAGTCTGGCCTCATCTTCAAGAACAGAGATTATGTTCTCTAAATCAGATATTTTTCCAAGACACTGTTTGTACTGATGAAGCACCGCTTCCTTTTCAAGCTCTAATCTTGACATTTCATCTTTGAGAGTATGAGCTTGATTTTCTGCTTCAATTGCTCTATTGTCAAGTCTCTTCATATCTTCTTGGAATTGAGAAGCCATAGCCTCCAGATGAGATATCTTTTCCAAACACCCTTTGTGTTTGACCAATCCAGCATTCTTCTCAGCCTCTAACTGATTAAGGGCTTCCTTCAAAGTTTGAACTTCAATTTCAGCTCTGCTGGCTCTTTCATTGAGCCTCATTGAATCCTTCTGTGCATCATTCAGCTCGCTATCTATTTTAGATAGCTTTCCCAGACATTGTTGATACTGGAGGAGGACAGCTTCCTTTTCAGCTTGCGAATCCACAAGGGCTTTCTTTAAGTCTTGAACTTCATTCTCAGCTTTTTCTGCTCTTTCAGTCTCATGAAGAATCTTATCTCTAAGATTGGACAACTGCAATACTTCATCATGAAAGCTTTCTTCTCTATCTTTTTCCATCTTTGGACCATTTCTTGCCCTTTCCTCGGCAGATTTTGAACTTTTGGCCACTGTTTCTTTGGCTCCAAACATCTCTTGCAATTGTTTCAAACCCCTTTTGCCTGTCTTTATCGCATGTATCTCCGATGCAGATAGCCCCTCCACATTCTCAAGCAAGTCATCTTCATCGAAGAATGGGCACACAGGACTTTTTATTTCTGGTGTTTTAGTCACCCCATCTTGTGCCAAAGATTTTGAAGATGAATCCTCAACAAATTCAAACGGTACTTGGTCAGGAAATGCCTGTGCTATAGTTTTATGGGCATGGCGAAGTTCCCCTGTTGCATGATTATATCTTTCAGCTAATGCACGGTATGCCCGGTAGAACTCCTCCACCAATTTCATTAACTCGGGGCGTTTCTTGTAGTACATTTCAGCCCTTCTTGCAAATGAATCTGCATCCTCTTCAATGAGCTTGATCATTGATTTCACTTTGCCATCCATATCTGCTAAAACATTTTACAAGTAGTTAAAATTGAATTCTCATTACTAAGTTCGAGTTCTGGTCTAATGTGCAAAAGAGAGCTTCGTATGATCGTATCCAAGGACTTATAACCTAATTAGAGCTAATGGCAAAACATATGCAACTACAAATGAAGAACTTTTCACCCATCATATGAATAAAAATACATTCATAGTGCAAAGTTAAATTCTACTTTTGGCCAACTTGAATCTGTTTAGTATCGCAGGTGTGGTAGCAAAAGAACACAAAGATTATTACAGTCACCAAATACTAACATCTCAAAAAGTTGACTATAAAATTTAAATTGGGGGAGACTGAGGAAGAAAAGTGTCTACCTTTAAGATTTTCTTGGAGCCATTTTGAGTTCTTTGGGGTATTGTGGCTATCCCACCACCAAGAATACAAGCGTCTAGATTCAGAATGCAATAACGTTGCCATAACTCCAGCAAAAAACAGAAAAGCAACTCCCTTCGACCTTGGGAATTTATACCAATAATGGGACAGATCGTTGATTGGGGCCAGGATAAAAACCCGGCTAATCTGAGAACTATCAAGCACCTGGAACAAAGAACAAGATTCATAGTTAAGAAACAGTTAGAAGTTGGATGAAAAATAAACTACAATAATTGGCTCTAAGAAGAAGGAAACATAATGTTTTCTGACTCAATATGCCTACAGCAAACTGTACTTAGCCTCTATTCACAGAAAAAGATAACTAAGAGATCAAGCAAGTTCTTAACACTTAACTGAAATTGAAAAACATCAGATAGACAGTCACAGCAGCAAATATTTATGACGTCAGATCATTTTTTTCTTTATGACCTCAGATCAATTTGACCAATCAATAGTATAAAACGAGTATACCTTTGCCTACAAAATGCTTTTCCAGTAGAGTTGCTAAGTTATAAAGGGCCAAGAAGGTAAATGAAATAAGAAAGCTACTGTATTACACATAACCTGGCGATTAGGAGTGAATCATTACAAATCAATCAAAAAACCAGGAAGATTTCAACAAACCACAGTAATGTGCCCATGTTAAAGAGAGACACTATTATTCATTGAACATACAAAAAAGAACAGACTTTTATGGAAGTTTCTTGCAGTAACTAGCAAATCATGAACATAAATAGATGAAAGAAATCAGCAGCATTCTGAATTAATGAAATCTGGTGGCACTATAAACTAAGCAAAGAAAGATCAACGGTGCTAATGTAAGGAAAGCACACAAAACTGAGCCTCAGTCCAACAGAAAGAGTAATAATTAGGAAAAGAATATTGCTTTTCATGCTAAACAATAACCGGCAAATCATGAACATAAATAGATAAAACAGCTCAATAGCATTCTAAAATTAGTCAAATCTGTTGACACAAATAAGAGATGGTGAATTAACCAAAGAAAGATCAACAGTGCTGATACCAGCTAAGCACACAAAAATGAGTCCCCATCTAGCAAAAAGAAAAGTAATTACAAAATGAAGATTGCTTTTCAAGCCAATGGACATCACCAAAACTGCGAAAATTTGAATCTTCAGTGACAACTCAGATCAACAACTTCCAAATGAATAAATCCAATGAGACAACTGCAGAGCAACAACATTAACACAAGCCCACAAAACATATGTATGTATATATATAAAGAGACAAACACTAACACAAGGCCACATAGTCATAAACATCAAAGATTCGAAATAAACAGAAGCAACTAATCAACATCAGCATAACAGCATGAAATTCAAGCAGATGGGCTACCCAAAAAACCTCAAAAAATGAAATCTTTGCAAATGGACTTTCCAGCAAACTTCAAAGACATTATATCTCTGCATTTCATGGCAAGAACAAAAACGAATACTTAGAGCAACCCGTCATTAAGACTTACAAATTAAAAGCAAAAGAAAAACTGAATCTAGAAAGCGGCTGTTGCTGTTAAAACCATTCCAGCTGCTATATTTTCAATTTCACCCCATTTTTTTTCTCTCAACGCACCGTACTCTCCAACTTCCTTCTTTCTCTCTCTATCAACCTATAATGACTTATCTGCATGCTCTTCACGGGCTTTTGGGCTCTGATTGATACAGACTACTGTCTCAGAATGACAAACTGTAAAAGTACACCATATTGAAAACTTTATCTGTAGACCTCCCACACTATACGTTTAGATGTATGTATATAACAGTAGATAGACTCTTGCTATGTGCGTATAAATCCAGAATAGAGGATTAGGAATGCGGACATTTAATTGGGGTTCTGATGGTAGAACACATTTCCTGTGTGGATTTTGACGTCCTTTGTCCTGCCTTTGTTGGGTGCACAAAATGTTGTGAGCTCATGCGTAGAGCAAATCAAGTAAAATTACGACTCTGTCCTTTGTTGAGGTCTTGAAAAGGCTCTAATCTTTTCACAAGAAAATACTTGCGACGTTTTCAATTAAATCTGTACATAATATATGCTTGATTTGCTGATTAGTTTTTCAAAAAATAATTCAATGGTTTAAAATTTGACATATTAACAAATGAAATGATTTGGTAGACATACAATCCAGTGTGACAATTGCAAAATTGTAAATTTTGAAATATTAATATGAAATAAATTGCACTATAGGGGTGAATATTAATATTCTAGACAGTGGGCCTGACCCTATGTGCTAACTTGTACTGTATATGAGAAGAAAAAATTGGCTCCATCCAAAATGTCTAAATTAGGTGGACATTGACTTCTACAGCTCAGCCAAATAATCAATGCCAATTTGTGGTTAGATTATTAATTATATATGTTGATTAGTTTTGAAAGTACTTAATTGAAAAAAAATTAGAGGCTTGCCATGTTTGGTGTTATTTATGTTATCTTTTATGAGAACCATTGTAAGGGAATGCACTTTTAGATATTGTGCTGGAAAATAGGTGAGAAATGGAAATGTATTTAGAAGAGTTGTTATAGACAACATATATTTCAATAAGTTATTTTCGACCAATAAGTTATTTCAATCACGATAAATTTTTATGTTATTATATATCATTATCATGTCGAAAGATATTTTTTATTTACGATTACAAAAATTATTAAAAATATTTACGATTAATCAGAAAAAATCAATGTTTTCTTGGATAATACTTGAAAAATTAATTGTGGACATACTTATATCAAAAATTGCTAAACTATATGTCGGCATGCCATGGTAGTGCAATTCATGGCTAACTTTTTGGGAGTGGTACCCAAAATGTAACATGAGTTGCACACGAATTCTTTTCAATAATTTGATACCAAAAGGATTAATGTTCAATTGATGGAATATATATTAAAAGGTTGTAGGGACCTATGATTGATGAAAATATGACTTTCTATATCAAAAAAGATGTGGAAATTTGACTCTATGCCTCTCATCAAACCTTGCCTTTTTTTATTTTTTTATTTTTTTATTTCCGTTGATTATGTCATAAATTAGTTGAACATCAATTTAGGCACGAATTAATGCTTAGGATAAATATAGACACCATCTTAAAAGAGGACAAACTACGAGCTTTAAGATTGAAAAGTACAACGTATATAGCATAACACGCCTCTCACGACATTTAAGGTTCTTTAACGGAAATAGTCATTTTTAATTTTATAAGGAATTATGTTAAATTTTTTTATGCCCCAAAATGCAATAGTTGAGTGGCTAATTGGTTTAAGGCATTTTCTTTACATATGTAAGTATAAGATTTAGGATTTGAATTCTACGAATTATCGGTCTGCATGTATACTATTTTAAAAAAATAAAATAAGTTTTGTGTTATTTACCTATTAATAAATATATATTATGATCTCCTAAGTATTTATAAATCACCAGTGGAGGAAGTTAAGAAAGTCAAAATGGGTTTTGTTTTTTTATCACTAGCTGATTGATCAAGTGAAGCTATATGAGATTTGGGGTTTAGACTTGAAGGACCTCAAATACATGTTGAGATCTGTAGATGCGTATCGGAATGAACCTGCAAGACTAGTGGCCAGGTAATTTTCTCCATCAGAGCAGATACAATAAATAAATAGGTAAAATTATGTTTCAATGTATGTAAAAAAAATGGAAATTTTTGGTGAATGAAGAAATTAAAATTATCATTATATCTGAATAATAATCACCAATGACAATTTACTGCAACTGAGTTAAAAATAAAATCAATATTTTTTTTTTTGTGGTGCTACATACTGCAATTAGTATTGATATTAAAAAAATGATTATTTTTTTGGTCTTTTTATATATGCATATTCAAAGTCATCTCCACATCAAAAGGGCCTAAATTTTCCGAATGTGCACATGGAGGATGCAGATTGGCTTTGCAAACAATTTATTGTATAGGGTCCACTTGGGATTCACTTGTCCTCCATCCAATCAAGTAATTATGCCATCACCTTTCATTTCTTTTTTAGTTGAAAAAAATACTTATTTGTAGATTCATCTTGGATCTTGAACAAGTGATACTCATCACTAAGTTGATAAACTGCCCCATGACACAATTAGAAGATTAAGGGAAAGTGTTTTTTTTTTTAGACTAAGGTGAAAGGTTGCCACAAGTACATACAATGACATGATGATAAAATATCATGGGCATGATATTTCCCTCCTTATCTTCAAGTAAATATGACAAATATATCACTTTTATATCGTTTTCAAGTGTCACCCTCCTTCAATTATTTAAAAAAATTATTTCAATTGAAAATTGTAGTTAGATATTTGGTATAACATAAGCTGACAATGTAGAGCAACTCTTGACACACGAGAACACTTCATGAAAAGTTTTATTGTTATTGATGTGTGGCTTTGGGATTGTTGTGAAATATTTTAAATACTCTTCTTAAAAGTCGAATGCTTTTTCTATTATGCTCACACTAGAATAAAAGTAAATAGAAAAAAGAAACGGCATTGATAATTTGAAACTTGTTACTAATTATGTATATTAAACATTTATAATTGTAGTTTTATAAATATCATTTTTACAATTTCAATAGTGACAAGAATTGAGCGTAAATTATTATTATAGAATATCAGTAATACATGTATAGTTACAACTCAATAATAATATAAATTACTGTTGTGACTTGGTGGTTATATTATTAGTGTCACCATATATAAGTACATCATTAATTATACACAGCGATAATTAAAACACAATTCTTGTCATTATTGACTTTATAATGTCACTATCAAGATAGAATCAAAATATTATATGTCATTTCTTTACTTATTATTAAATATTTTGTCACTAGCATTATTTTTCTTGCAATGTTAATGTAGGACATCTTAATCCTCTTTCTTGCAATGAAAATGGACATACTATAGCTGCATTAACCTGCATAAAATGGGCACTTTTTCTTTTCCCACATAAGCTTTTGGGGGGTGAAAGTAGGGAGGTATCATTAAAATAAAAAGACAACCTCCCCCAAAAGTCATAATGATTTTATCAAATGAGGTCATGAGACCTCATCATTCCAATACTGTCCTTCATAAAGATTCCACTTACACCAACTATATGGAAAACCCAAGAAAAAAGTCATCCTCTATGAGTTGGGGAGGCTAGACCAATTTCCAAGTTCGCCCCCCAAAGAATGCTTTATTAACCTTATAGCACTACCCCACCCCAACCATGCAAAGAATTAGAAAGATTTAAAGAAAAAAAAAATAAAAAATCAATCAAGAGGGAAGATCTTTTGTTTTCAAGATTCAATTGATTTCACAAGTTTCCTCTAATAAAACTTGGAATTTTAAGAACATATTTTAAGAAATGCAGGCTTTGGAAGTCCCCTCTCTCAAGGGAAAATTAAGAATATGTTTGATTTTGCTTCAAAAAGATGTTGTGAAAGAATGTGTCTTAACAATGAAATTGACGAATATATATATATATATATATATATATGTTGAAAATAAAGTTAAGTTTGATTTTATTTGAAGAGAAAGATAAATTTTATTATGAATATTTTTTGTGAAAATTTTTTAATTTTTTTTCCTATCGGTAATATCATATCAATTAAAATGTTTATATTATTAAAAATTATTTTTATTGGCAACATAATTATTAAAAAAATTATTTATATCAAAATAATATAGTTTGCTTGGTGTAATAATTTAAAATGAGTAGATTTTTGTAATAATATTTAGGAGAAAAGGTTATATTTTGAAAATAAATGTAGCTTTGTTTTTAAAAAATGAATTCAATTGTATAAAAACTCTACACATAAATTTATTTGTTCAAATCCTGTTTTAAAACCACAAAAATATTCTATTAATTTGTGCTATTCTCACTCAATAAGAATATACATATATGTATATATGTATGTATATCTTGCATCTAGCTAACTTTTAGGTATGTTTTGTTTGATTTATGAGAATCACAATCACATTATTAACCAGCATTCAAAATTTAAAATTTCAAACATCAAAATAATAAAGTTTCTCTTGCACTCTACAGGTGGCCTTGAGTCTAAAAAATTCTTCTAAATTATTGAAAAAATACTAAAACGCCAAAAAAAAAAACATATTATATCAAGAGATTGGTCCTACAAGAATCCTTACTCCAATTTTTTCAACTCAGCTTTGGAATTCACCCCCATGCACAAGTTATATCAACAATATAGCATTCTTTTTAGTGTTAAATCACTTCCCACATCCAAAAAGATAGCAATTTGTTGATCCACTTTTGCCATTCGGTAGTGTTGCTTTCAATCGGACCACAAATCTGTACAATTCCTTTAGATCTGTAGCTGGACTTCACCGACACGCACATAATGTGGTCTTTATCTCTATCTACCCAAATAAAATTGGGTGCAAAAGACAATTTTGTATGGACCCATTGCCTTGGACTTTGGATACCCATATCATAAATCGCTATGCATGGGTAGGTTTGAAATTCATTAATATTTGAATTCAAAGGAGAAAATTAGAAAAATAGAAAGGAAAAGAAAAAAAAATTATCACATAATCCCATGATTTGACTTGTATTCACGAAAATTTGTCAAAACTAGACGTTATTGATTAATCTTATAGTTTTGTCGATTTTGAATTACAATACAAAAAATTAAGTTAAATCATTTCAATATAATGGCAACATTAAAATATCAAAGTCGGCAAGAAATCCTTATCATTGTTGTAAATAATTG
Source organism: Jacaranda copaia (assembly GCA_014898725.1). NCBI lineage: Eukaryota > Viridiplantae > Streptophyta > Magnoliopsida > Lamiales > Bignoniaceae > Jacaranda > Jacaranda copaia. The sequence goes on from JACGDI010005528.1 coordinate 373,908, forward strand.
GCACATTGATTCCCAATAATTTGATCTCCAACACATTAAAATGCAAATTTGTTCCACCAACCCTTATGAGCAAGAACAAGAACCACTTGCGTACAAAATCATGAAAAGCTAATTGGAGAAGATAAAATTAAAAAAGTAAAATGTCATGGGACTTTGCATAAACATAGGTGATAGCATCAAATTGTGGTTTTGTTTCTTAGTGTATTGGCCAGCTATGGACATCCCTTGTCCCCCCAACATTTTCCCAACCAAAGTTTGTGGGTTTGTATAAATAGTTTTGTTGAGCTTTATAAGTGCAAGTAACCAAATGAATAAAGATAGAAAACTTTGAGCCCACAAGCCCCACTCTCACCCATGACAAGTCCTAATATGCATAGCCATCCCCATGTGTAGTTTGGATCTTCTTCTAATTTTTACCCTTCTTTTTTTTTTTTTTTTGAATTTTTGGTAACTTTTTACTTGATTTGTGAAGTGTTGGTCTATTCTAGAAAATCTTTAAGGACATAAAGGATATGATATTACTTTCAATAAATTAAAACCTAACATATAATTGATAACAAATTATCTCAGTGTATGCTCCCACGTTACATTAAAATATCTCCATCTAAACTTCTATAAGTACCCTCATTTTTCACATGTTCGATAAGTCATAAATTTATGTTCTTTACAGAAGTTTTAAAATTTGTTGGGCTAATTTCTTTTCTTTTACTTTATTTAATTGTTAGAAAGTTTTAGTCAGGAACATATGCAGCACTTTTAACAATTTATTCATATTGCTAGCTATAAATCCACACCAAAAAAAAAATTCTTCCATTACACGTCTTAATTTGATTTATTATTTCATCCTCTTACCTAGGTAACTACAACAAACTCCTCTAAAATGGCCAAATTATGTTAGAAAAATTTGTTTACATTGTCATTATGTTAAATATGCTATCTTCTAATTAATTCAATCCTAACAAATTAATTACAAGACACATTAAGTTTGGCTATGATGTTTTTTTTGTACCTCCCACTTATTTATGATTTTGCTTATGTTAATGGGCTTGAAGACCCATCCAACCCATTAAGAGGTCCTCCAGCCAACCATTCCAAACACTTGCAAATTTAACAGTTTATATGAACAAACCTTCATTTTATTTATTTTAAATACTGACTGAGGCATAATTTTTTAGGCCCAATATCAAAATATCCTAATGGCAAAAAATCTAATCGGATCAAATCCTAAAATTTGAGTGCGCCCTCAAACTGTACAAGTTATAAGGTGAGTTACATGAAACTAATTAAGTAAAACCAGTATAAACTCCAAAAAAATTTCAAACTGACTCATAACTCGATCAAATTATTGACTGTGAATAAGTATTCTCAACTATTATCACATCCAACTCAAAATATTTGGTTCAATTGAATAGTCGTTAGTAGATATGACCTTTTAAAAAGAAGTGTCATTTCAGATTTTTTTTTTTTTGGGCCAAATACACGCCTTTTCCAATCATACTCCAAGTATTATATATATTTTTATTTTCGCAATTTACTACTGATTTAAATATCAGAGAGATTTTCCCAATGTCCCATATTGCATTCTTCATTGTATAATTTAGGATGAAGAAGAAAACTGATGTTGAAAACAATTCAAGAATCTGAGAATGCTTGAACATTGCATTTAACAAGCCAATCATGGATTGGCTTCTTGAAAGAGAAACTGTATGACAGTCACTAAAACAACCTGTTTTATTATGAAAACAACAATAGTTCTCTACTGCTATGCCACCAGAAAGGGCAAAAGCCTTAACCAGAACAAAAACTAAGGCCGAAAAATTAACTTACATAGCTACACTGTAGATTGGAAGAAGATTTCCTCCCTAAAAGCTGAACCCGCGAAAGAAAGATCACTTCAGTGATTATGAGTGAGGGAAGGAAAAGATGGGATAGATTGAAGTATCAATTTTCGAGTGCTCCTCAAACCTGCAGACAACTGAGGAGGAGAAACTCTCTTCCCGTTGGGAGACGATGAGGACTTGATTCCATTGATTGGGGATCTGCCTTGGAGAAACTCCGGCATTTCATCTTCATTAATAGTTTCAAAATGCTGATCGAACTTTGGTGGAGGTGGAAAGAAGCTTGACTTTCCAAACCTTGAAAAACTAGAAGAGGAAGTGCATATTGAAGGAAAAGATGATCTTGGTGGTTTTTTCTTTGAGGAGAATGGTTGAACCAATTGCCTGGAAGATGATGATCGATAAGAAAGTTTGAAATTTTTACTTGTACTATTATTGATAAGCATTTCAGCCTGAAAAACAAATATTTATGCCTGTGTGTATACCTTCTGGTCCTTAAAGGTGTTGCAGGAGGTGCAGAATCCATGTTTTGCTCTGGGTTTGAAGTTCTTTGGAAACTTCGGTCCAGAATAGGTTTCTCAGCCGTATCCGGTTCGTCTTCTTCAAGTTCAGCATCCGTGCCTGTTACACCAGAACCTGATTCAGAATTGCAAAGAAAATTTCAAATTGTTCTAACAATTAGCAATTATGATTGTTTTAGAGGGAGTTTTGCTAAAAGCTCATTTCAAAAACTTATAAGCTACAAAAGACATCTTATAAAATGTTTTTGGAGCTTATAAGATGCTATATCTTATCTTTAAAATGTAAACTCACCATCCTTTCTGCCAAACGCATTTTTACACCCTTCACATCTGCAGTTAATGGAGCATCCAACGCCACCCTTTAAAGAAATGAAACTTTGTCCATCAGTCGGTAAAGCCAAACTAAAGAAAAGAATACTGGAAACAGAATGAGGAAAAAGAAACCTGATAACATTCACAATACTTCTTCAGGCAACCAGATTTCTTGCAGTTGCATCCTCTTTTATGCCGAGCAGAGGCAGGAGTTTTGCTGAAGTCGTCCTGCTAAAAACAGTTAAAGAACAAATATAAATGTATATATAATCACCTAGAAAGTGAAGATTTAAGTCCAAAGTTCAGCTTCTGACCCCTATTTCTGATAGAGAATCTGAGCCCCTAATCACTTTGGGAGCAAAAGCAAGAGGATTTCTTGATTCAATCTGTTTTCTTGTTGCAAGAACAGTGTCTTCATGGATAGGCTTATTGAAGCAATCTAAGCAGGCACATGGCTCCACACAGTAGACACCGGCAGCAAAGCATTCACAGTAACTACATTCAGAACATGACTTTAAGTATCAAATTTCACAACATTGTCATAGGAGGCTGTAAAGAATGTAGAACTCACAGTTTTAAACATTTTGATTTTTTGCAGTTACATCTCTTACAAGTTTCGCCTTCTCCTGTTTGCTCCAACCTACGCCTAATGGTCCAATTCAAGCCATAAGTTGAAAAGTACTAGAAGGAAAACTAGAACTCATAGTAAGCTGGTCCAGAAAAAAAGTGAAAAAAGGAGACATACTTCTTCTTCTTCGGACTACTCTGATTGGTCTCTTCATTTGCTGCATATCCAGATTCCTGGGAAAGATCTTCTGCAGGGGGAACACCATTTTCAACAGTATCAGTTTCTCTTTCCAATGAGGATTCCACCAAAGTATTGGTTAGCAACTCTTGACGAGGTTGGAAATTGGCTGACGAGCTGGGTCCAATCAGTAATCGTCCAGAAGTTGAAGCCTCATGGTTGACAATTTTGTAGTCTTTTGGAGTTGTTGCCAAAGCATTTAAATGCAAGCCAATGCCAGGCAATAGACGACTTGAAGAATTATTTACTGTCTTTGTTTGCTGGTTGGAGGAAGTATTGCCATTAGATTGTAGCAAAACAGAAGAATCAGAGCCTGAATTCTCCTCCAAATGCTTTCTCCGGGCTTCTGCCATCTCAAAAACTAGGCAGCGTCTTCTCATACCACGATACAGACCAGAAAGACGCTACAAAAATCGAGAAAGGAAGTTAAATTATATAGAAATATACATATTTCCTTGAGACACCTGTAGTAATAACTAATCTAATAAATATAAATCCATATAAAACACAAAAACACTGGAATGAGTCCTTCATTAGATAAATATCTTCAAGAGCAAAGAAAAGCATGCCAAATATATATTTAGATGCCTACCATCTTATGATTTTATTTCGTTGCCAGCAAAGGCCAGCTGACAAAATATATGGAGTGCAGTTTTTACCTCATAATCCATCTTTTCACTAGGATTTGCAATTGAAGAACCAGCAATTATGTCGTCTATCTCAGTGCTTTCCATCATCTCACTTCCTTCTCCAGGCTGAGTAGAAAAGTTTCCAGGTTCACTTCTCTCTCCGACTTGTTCACCGGAAACAACTGCACCAAGAGACTGCGTGTTCTGCAAGGCATTCTTAATACTTGTATAGAAATTTGTGGCAGGGTCGACTGATTTCTTGTAAGACTCTGTATCATTTGGTGATTCAAGAATTAATAGATTGGAGGCATCACAAATCAAACTGTCCCAATCACATGATGTAGCTTCTTTGTTTTGATCAATTTCGCTTACCCCCTCCAGATTCACTTCATTTCTGTATAAGCCCCTTGTAGACGCCTCTTCTACAAATGGAGCAAAAGTTGAAGAACTGCAAGCACAGCTGGAATTTTCGGCTAACTCAACTCCAAGTTTTGAGCATTCACAAGATGGCCCGCCAGCCACTTCACAATCAGATGCCCTCGGATCCAGATTTTCTGTTTGTTCATCAATATTTACCTTGTTTTTATCAGCTGTGTTGCCATTATCAGAAGAAAACTCGGGTTTTGATGGATCCGGAAGCTGATGCCTGAAAGAAGGAGAAATGAGTACAATAAACAAGTGTGCATAAAATTGAAAATGGCCCCCGAGTAAGAGGACATAATATTATAAGAAATTTTTTGATGTGTTACCTTCCGAGATATCTAGATTCCCTGAGAGAACTAACATGGGGTGAAGTGAAAACAGATGGAAGGGATGCAAAACAAAGAGGATTGATTGTCTGAGTGATGTGTGTGGATTTTACTGGCTTGATAGGGGAAAGACTGTTGAGAAAATTAAAGACGGGGGAGTCCTGCACGCAAGGAGGAAAAACATCAGACAGCAATGTAACTTAAAGATCCATAACCAAAAGACAATCAATTTCAAAACAGATGAACCTCATAAAAATATGCACTTTGCAAACAAATCAACAAGCATGCATAAGAATGTGTTCAATGGAACAAATGCATCTCCCAAGTAACCAAATGGTGAATTTCCACATAATTGCAAAGAGAAAACAATGCACCAGCAATTCTGAGAAAGAAGAAAAATACAATCTTGACCAGACTACAACAGCACAGAGTCAAGTATGAGCATACTGTCACGCCCCAGCCGAAGACATGCAAAGGAGCTGGACGGAAGAGGTTAACGCTGATCCAAAAGGCTCAGGAATCTTGTAGAAACTTGTGTAAAAAGTTGTAGAAACTTGTAGGAGTTATGTAAAATTTTCTAGAGTAGGTTGTGGAAGATTCTAGTTAGGGAAACTTCTAGATGTGTAATCTAAACCGTAGAATTGAGTCAATCTCCACTGTCGATTCAAGAGGAGACTTGTATAAATCAGCTAAAAGTTCATTTGTAAACAACCAAGTTGAAAGTACAAACCAAGTAGAAGTAGTGATCAAGTAATACAAAGCATCTTTAAGTTTCTCTCAAGTTTTTCTTGTGCTTAACACTTGGTTAACTCACTTAGCACACACAACACTTGTAAATCTGCAACAAAGTGAGGCTGACTTAATTAGTGTTGCAAGGGGCGAACGAGAGTGTGGCAGCTTGTAAGGGACAAGTCTGTAACAATACGCTATATTAGGAGTTTAATTTTGAGTCCATTATATTTCCATTAACTATAAAGAAACCAAAAGCAATTCAACAAGTAATGGAAAACACTGCCCACGAAACTTTTCCATTTCACTAAGAAACTTAAGATGGATCTAGAATCCATGCTAAACGAACATGCATAAGGGAACTATACTTTCACGTAATTTCCTAATTTATGTCAAAAATTAAAGCAGAAAAATGAAGAAGATCCATAAATGAAAAATCTGAAAACAATACAAGTTACAAATGATTTCCATAGAGTTCAAGAAAGGCACTCACATAATAACTGAAAAACTAATAAACAAAACACAGAGGAATCACAATGCCATGGAGCCCCAATAGGAGGATTAAAGAAAAAGAAGAACCTCAAAGATATATCATTCATCAAATGCTTCATACTAAAATTCCAATTCTTCTTTCTTTATGGTAATCCAAAAAAACAATTCACAAACAATTGAACAAAATTCAATTCAGAATAAAATTTCAAAAACAGACCAAGGCTTTGGGAAAAAATAACTTTTGTTCCACAGCCCAAACATCATAAATCCAAGATTAATTAGCCCCAAAACCAAAAATACGGGAAAAAAATACCAATCTTCCAGAAAATTTGGAAAAAACACCACATATCCAAGATCAGTTGACAAAAATGCAAAAACACATCCTAAACAAAATCACAAAAAACCCATTTCTCAAATGATTTGTATTAAACACCAATTCAGTATCAATTCCGAAATTTATATTAACCAAAAAAAACAGAGCAGAGCCCCAAGTTACAGCAAGACAACTGAAAACAATAAAGATGCAAACTTTGTGTTCAAAAGAAACCAACCAAACCTCAAATTTGCTCATAGATGTTGCGATCTGATTATTCTTGCTCCTGTCTGGAGTATCCATCACTTCCCTCTCTTCTTTATCATTCTCTTTTGTACAACTCTCAGCCCCCTCCCTCATATCTTGGTTCCTGTACATGCATCTATCTCCCTCTCTATATCTTTATGTTTTCTTCACCCCCACCCCCCACCCCCGAACACACACTCAGAAGAATCACTTTCCTCCCCCAAGATTGTATGAAACAAAGGAGTCAAATAAAAGCAAACGAAATGCACGAAGAAGCGGGAAATGGAGTAAAGAGTATAGTAAATGAGATTACAGTAAAAAAATGGAAAAAGAAATAAATTTTCTCAAGAAAAGGAGACCCCACCACCCACCAAAGAAACACACACTACACACAGTAGTAGTGTTCAAGTTATCTGCAAAGCAAAAAGGAGACACAATAGAAAGAGAAGGGTCGCGGCTCTCGGGAGGGAAAAGCAGACAGTAACGTAAAATATAAAATTTAATATTAAAGACAGATTCTATTACCTGAAATGTCCTTTCCTTTTACAGAAATTTTACCTCCATTTTTTGTCGACGAGGATTCAATATATCTCTAATTTAATCAGATTTTTCAGTTACGAATTTTTGCAATTTTTTGCTATTTTGTGTTTTATATAGAATAATTCTCATTTAAGTAAATTGTGAAAATTATTGGTTATTCACTTTAATACTGGTGGATTTTGCCTTAATGATTTTAATAACTTTCATTAAAGAATGGGGTAAATATATTTTAACTTTTTAAAATATGTAAAATTAGAAGCTTTTACAAGTATGGTTTTCTGATTTTGAGAAAATTTTTAGTTTTTTTGGTTGAAATTATCAATGTTTTAAAAATTGAATGGAATATTGAACCAATAGCATTATTAATTACTAATTCCATTGGTTTAATCAGTTCGATAACGAATTCAACTGATGTGATGTTATAATAATACAATAATTATATATTATTTTATAAATATATATAATATTATTTATACATTGCAAAAAATAGAAAACATTTAATAATATAGAAATAAAATAAATTTTTCTTCATATTTTAGTCATTTTTTTCAAATAAGTTTTAAGAAAAATATCATTTCTCAATCAATTAACTACAAATATGTGGTCTAATTCAAATATTATACCACATTTATTTAACATTAATACAGATGGTCATCCCTTTAAGATTCAAATTAATATTTAACATAATAAAATAATTTTTTTTAATATTAAATTATTAACTGCTTTTGGAATTTTTTAAAAGAACAGACAAAATGTATAAAAAAACTTAAATAATAGACCGTTCGACCAGTTTTTATTGGTTCGCATCAAGTTAGTTTGTAGCTGATTTTCATACTTGATTTAGACTAAACTAACCACATGTCAAACTGGTCGAACCGACCGATCCAATTCAATTTTTAAAACATTGGAAATAACTACCATCCCTATTTATTAAATTTGTATAATAATTGAATAAAAAAATGTCATCACCCATGCATTAAAAAAATTGAATAGCGATAATATATATTTTTATGAAGTGGGATTTGGGGGTGGTTTAGATAAAACCCACAACTCACTCTAAATTTATCGAGTTCTGATAAACATACATCATCACATATTTTGTATCTCGTTAAATTACCCTAAATTCATTCCATTTGAGATGGGTTAAGTCTTTGAAAATTCTTATCCACCCCATCATCATCCCCAAAAGCAATTCAAGTTGTTTAGTCCTCTAAAAATATGCACATTATAATAAATATGGCCTCATTTTTAAATTTCTATGTAGAAATTCATAAAACAATGATTATGTAGAATTTATGGAATAAATGGTTTGGATGTAATAGTGCCCGAAATTATTGAATTTCTTCTACAACTAATTTTATTAAATTTTGTTTTGTCATATGAAGTTGTTGTTATATAATTTGTCCTATTTATTGCTCACATTATAAAATTATACATGATACAAAGAAACTAGATCAATTTTTTCTACAATACCATTAAAAATGTAATTTGAATTAGACAAATATTTTTTTAAATAAAATTATCTCAGTATGATCAATGGATAACATGAACCCTGCTCCAAAAAATTGTATAATCATAAACTTATAGTAATTCATATATTTCACATAGTACGAATAATAAATGGACAATTAACAAAAATATATATTATATACCAATGTCATTTGCTAATTTTTTTCCTATATAACTCTTGGAAGTTGGATCTTTCAATCACTCTTTTCTCCTCCTTTTGAACATAAAGTATTGAATATTTTTATAATTACAAAAACACTTTTGGGTAATAAACTATTTTTATAAACCAACACACACACACACACACACAAACCATTAGTTTGCATTTGTAACAAAATATATGAGTGATTTAAATTTGATTTCAACATATTAACAACATTTTTTTAAGAAAAATATTCAGATCAAAGAACACTCAAATCATACCAACTTGATTCCATTTTTATAATTTGGCTTGTAGTGTCACACAGTATAATTTCTACGAGATTTCAAATTCTTATTAAATAAATAATTATAATTATTTGAAAACTATTTTTTATTTTTTCGTATGTGCACTTGAGATTTATTAGCGTACCAACCATAAAGCTCACATATATAAATAAGTAATGCCAGTCGAACAACTAATCAATAATAATTATTAAATAATTTTTTTTTATTTACAATACACATACAAGCTTAAGATTCATTAAATTTCAATATCAAACCTCACATATATATAAACGTGGGAGCGATGCTATCAAATCAATTGACCAAACACCTTTTGTTTATAAATTGGTAGCAAAAGGGCATCTTAAGAAAATCTAAAACAAGATGCCCTTCATGCGATCCAAATAGTTGACCCGACCCGAGGCTACCTACAACATTTATTTTTGGCGCGGCCACGAATTTAAAAGGGTGGGGCCATAGACACATAGCCCGCATGACGCTCAATCACTCGGCATGGGCCCACAAGCACCTAATTATCTAACGATGAGAATTTCCTTTAATGCATTAACAGACTTCTCGTGAAATTGAATTTATTGTCACTTTTGCCGATAATTATTATGTATTTACTGTGAAATTGTCGAATAGACACTGGCGCATTAATTAATGTGACTTAAAATGGTTGAAACATAAAAATTTGAGTCAGATTTTGGAAATACCAATGTCAGAAATGTCTATTTATAGGTATGAATTTATAGTTCTTGATTAATTTGTCATATTTTAATTTGCATATTTTATATATATGAAAAGTATTTTTTCTTATGCATGCTTGTGGTGATTAATATTTATCTATGTAAATTATAATTTAACATAATAAATAATTTATTGATAGTTTTTATTATTTCAAATTGACTAATTGTTAATTCGAATTCCACATAAAATAATTGAAGAATCAGTAATATTAATTAATTTTTTTAAAAATGTTAATAAAAAATATTAATTAATTTTAGAATTAATGTGTGAGAGGTCTTGAGTTCAAGTTTGAATGAGCTCCTTTATGCACTTAATTTGAAAATATAATAATATTAATTAATTGAAAAAATAAAAATTCGTCATTTATAATATTTTCTCAAAAAAATAATTAATTTTAGAACTAATGGGAGTAGGTTTTTAAAAAAATAGAGAGAAATTAGAGAAATTTTATATTTTTTTATTTGCACGATTTCACAACTACACGTGAGTTTTTTTTTGTTTTTTTGTCATATGCTGAATTTTTTGGCATAATTTATTTTTTGCATTATTATATATTTTATTTTATATAATTATCCTTTACGGTGACGGTCGTGAAGGGCCATATTGTACTAGCATTTGCATCCTAGAACAACACACGAGTATTATTCAAAAATTTATGTATGTAAATAATAATAATAATAATAATAATAATACATGCATAATATGTTTTAATCAGTAATACTTTCCTAAGAGATAAAAGTTTTCAAAAACATAAAGCCATTAAATGCATTTGAATAGGCAACCAATAAAATCTTTTTTAATCAATTAAAAAATTTCAAAAGTTTATACCTAATTATCCAAATAATTTGAGAATATTAATAATTGATTTGAATTAAATGTTCCCATTTTTATTTGATTAATCTAATTTGAAGCTTGAAGATTCGTTTAATGTATTTATGAATTATCAATCAATAATGCCGTTTTTACATAATTAAAAATTTAAAAAAAATTGAAAATTAAACATTTAGGAATACAAATTCAGTGGCATCAATCTTCCCTATTACGTAGAAAGTTTCAATTTCCAACTCGAATGAGTTCCTTTGTGAATTTTATGTGCATTTGATTATATAGTTTGTACTTTAATTTATTTGATTTGATAATATAATAAAAATAACTTGTTAAAAGGATAAAAATTTATTATTTATAATATTCTGTTGACAAAAAATTTAGAAATACAAAAGCTACTCCATGCATTTATAAATAGCAAAAATGAATCTTTTTAAGGAAAGTCAAGATAAGTAGAATTACAGTTAAACACCACTTTCTATAATTAAATGTCGAAATTAAATTCATAATATATGATTTTTATTGAATAATTAATTGATTCAATGATATTATTTAATGTATTATTACATTGCAGTCTCAATGAGAGACATTGATTTGAACATTAGAAAACATAGAAAAGAAATTAAACACAAAGTGATATGGGTTGTTTTGTTGGGACTTGGGCATTTAACATTTCCAATCCAAACATTGGCCCCATTGATGAGACACATTAACCTGTGCAACTAAATATTTTGAAGCCCCAACATAACATGTGCTCACTATTTTTTTCCCTGGGATAAGACATTAGGTTTTTGATAAAGTTTTATTACAATAATCAATTATTTCAAAAGATGCCTTATTTTAATTACAAGAAAGTTCAATTAATGCAAATACTTTACTAGTTTGCAAGTAACAATAACTACTTTAGTTTGTACTTTCACAAAGTAAAATCGTTACTTGAAATTTATGGAAATAAAATAGATATGTATTTGTATAGTAATAAATAACCCATCTTAATATTTAAGCATCGTGATATTCTTGTCATTGTTTTTGAGAGTTATAGTCGATGGCTATTTTTTTATTTTTTTAATCAAATATCACATTTTAAATTTACAATACTATATATATATATATATATTTTATGTTGCTGTCACAACTTATAAATTCAAATGTTAGAGTCTCGACACAAAAAATTATTACCAGATCAACATATATTTTTTTTAACACGTACATACATATTAAGGATTTTTCTTTGCCATATTTTAAATTTACAATACTATATATATATATATATATATTATGTTGCTATCACAACTTATAAATTCTAATGTTAGAGTCTTGACACAAAAAAGTTATTACCAGATCAACATATATTTTTTAACACGTAAATACATATTAAAAAAAATTAGCATTTAAACTCCAAAATTTACACGTACAAATACGAAGATAATGTAATTGGGCCAATGAACCACTCGCACACCAACATATGTTGACTATTTCATTCATTCTAGAATATTCACTTGCTCATCCATGACATGGACAAATGAAAATTAACATTGTTACAAACAAAAGAAATAAAAACCACAAGTAGTAGATATGGGGATATCTACCAACTTTTGATTTTTGCTTTAATCTTTTTCACTTTGTCAAATTCTTCTTCTAAAAAGGAAGAAGGCACCTTTGTTTGTGGTCCCTTTGGACAAAGCCCAAGCGTCATGTGACAACTTCACCTTCTTTTCTCCAAAGTATAACACCATAATTTAAAATTAATCTGTCTCACTGTATACATTACGTTAAACAACATTTGAGAATTGTGTGTACTTTCCCAATTCCCCACATTCTCTGCATACCATGAAGTTCATATTTGTTATGATAATGTCTGTACACGCATGTCACGTGACAAGTGATACATCACAATATATCACATTTTTTCTATTATTCGTTAATATTAATTTAACTTAAACTACCCAAATAAGAATTATTGAATAGCAAACAACCAGTTCAAATATTTACAAATCAAAAGTACTATAATTCTCTTTAGAATAGACTCTGAAAGAAAAGGAAGAATAGAGTCGCAATGGAGTAAATTTATTTAGAGAGATTAACTACGAAATTCATATTATGTGATTGGTTGAGTTTAATGAAAATGTCATTCAACATTATGTTAGTTGCTTAGGTATTGAGTTGCGCAATTTATCTACGAGATTTTGATTGGTCAAAATAATTAATATAAAAGAAAAAGTAAAGTAGATAAGTTCTTGTGTTTTAAAAGTTAAAAGAAATCAAAGGGCTCAGTCAAAACATAGTTGTTCTTGAATTATTTTATGACGATCAATCAACCAAACCATTACACTTATAATGATCTAACTTATAATTAAAAAATGTCTTCAAACACGAAACTTTCAGTTGTGTTAGGTACTAAATAGAATATTAAACACATCGAAGTTGGTTGACTAAATACATATGTTTGGGTAGCCGAGTTCTATTCTAAGTTCAAGGCATGTATGACCATTTTTATTGCAATTTTTTTTTTTTCAAAGTGTGACAAAGGCTAGGAAAATGAGCTTTTTGTCTAACATTAATGGTTTTTCATGGGAAGTGAAGATAAAACTAGTCACCAAACTTTGTCCCATTGCTACTATGTTCTTTTTGTCTAAATTAATCAATTGAACTTCAAAATCTAATATTATCATTTCCTATTGTTTTTTGGGGTTTGCATGAATTATTGCAAGTCCCTTACATATAGCCATCAATTTGAGCTTCAAGAAAATAAGTCAAATAATAGTTTCATTTTTTCAGGATGTATAATGTGTTGAACTTTCATTTTTTTTCATTAAATTTTAAAGTTCGTAATGTATATTTGATTCATTGCTCTTAAGATAAAATTAAAACTTGATCATATCAAATTTTATTTCATACTGGAGGAGTTGATGGTCGAGAACAATTTATAAATGATTTCCAAATTCTCAATTTTTTTAATGAAAAATAAAACTTTATATTGTTAAAGTTTAAACTTATTTAGATAGTTGTATCACTTTGATGATTATAAGCTTCCTATTTGCATAGTAGCTACGACTTGATTTGAACATTATATATTGATGGTATTATTATACTATTTCATTAATGCAAGATCCAGTATTTTTTTTTTACTTATAAAAATAGTATTTTAAGAAAAAAAATATAGATGGTTTATTTTTAGGACAACTTGCACAGGACTGAATAACCTAGTTTAGGATCACAGGAGATTTTAATTACAAAATGTCCTTTTGAATGAAATAGATTGGTGAAAATATAAAACTAGATAGTTGGAATACAAAAAGCAACTTATGTCGATGATAGAAAATATTGCCAGGCCTATGGTTTGAATTAATTATTTCCAAGTCGACCTAAGTCCTGGAGCTTTAAATTCTAACAATAATTGGCAATTAACTTCAAGTTTAATTGATAAATATTTTTGAAATAATGTGATTGTCATTATCAGGCCATGGGTTATTTGCCACAAAAAGTTATTGCCCGTTGATTGTGTAATTTGCCTCATTATGGAAGTTATAGTCTTATTACAAATGGATCAAAATATTCATGATGATGAAATTCCAAAATATTATTATTATTTTTTCAATTGAGCTAAGGTAAACTATTCCCTTAATTCAATTTGAATTTTTTTTTTCGAATTTGATTTTAGTAAGTGAAATTGCTACATATTGCTGGTTCACACTCCAAAATAAATGTTTTTTTTTTTTGAAAATTTTTGCTCAAATTTAACTCAAATAGGCTCAATTAGTGAAATTGCTATGTCATTGATTCACATCCAAAATAATTATATTTTTTTTGCAATAAATAAAACACTTATAATATGCAAATCTAAAATTAACTAATAAAAAAATTATTCCAAACTCGATTTGGTTTGGTTCAAATATCATTACCATTATCATGGCAAACAAAATTTGTTTATTTTCATGTGAAAAACACAATTTATTTATATCTTGACTTATTATTATTATTTCTACTATTTCTCTATAACTATAAAGTTCCATAGTAAAATAACACGAGAAAAAAAAAATGGTAACACTTAAGAATCACAGTCTCGTGGCAATGCTTACATATATTGCTGTACATATTTATGATATATTTTGTTTAAACTATAGTATAAATAACATATTTGTGCAATATTTTTGTTTAAATGATATTATTCTTTGAAACAGTTCATAAGATATTCTAAAATATTTGTTGAAATTTTTAAGATTTATTATGCTTCAAAAAACAAAATGTTAAACTCATGTTCAAATTTTAAATTTCAGAAATAAAAATACAAAGAATAAATAAAATGTTTAAAATATAAAATAGAAAATTACATTACTTTAATAATTAATTGTAAGATTGCTTGACATATGCTTCCATGCACTGGGCAAGATATCATCCACATGAAGAATCGAATGGTCAATTGACCTAATAATTAATTAATCATCGTCTTTATAGTTGCATGTATAAAATTATGGATCTGCATTTTAACGAACTTTTGGTACATGATGTGTGTAAATAAAATATATATATATATATATATATATATATATTACATAATAAAAGCTAGTAAGCTTAGATAACAACCCTATTTTGGTCATTTGATTTGGAATTGTGACTTATGATTTGTATTAATCATAATTATTTGCTAATGACAAAATTAAAGGTGAATATCAATTTTTCTAACAAAGTCTTATTTATATATATATATATATATATTCATGTATATTAAGAATTTATTAGAATTTGAAATATTCCAAACCTCTAAACCTGTATTTACGAGTTAATTCAGCCACTTCTGATTTCGGCATTGGGCTTTTTCATAGAAAGAAGTCTAACAAACAGACTGTTTGGGAAAGGAAATTGGGCTAAGGGATGAATAATTAATTAGCCGCAGCACTTTGGCGACAGATTATACTTACATTTTGATAATTGGGGAAATAAAAATTAATTGCAAATGGATAATTTTGGTTAAAAAATATGCTTTTTATGGAAGTATACATGTGAATGGAGATTGTTAGAATTTGACTCGAACATGTACAGATCAAATTTAATTAGAACACTTAGTCTTTATGGATTTAAATTATGATTTCCTTTTTCTATTAGGTTTTCTAGTTTTAGAAGGAATACTAAAGGAATTTACGCATATAAATAAGAGAGCTGATGATTGTTTGAGCTACATATATAGAACTCATTATATGTACAAGGCTTGAGCGAGTATTTTTTTAGCAACCATAAAAAGTGACTATACAAGGAATTTTTTCGTTTTAGCCCTGGATATATCAAATTCAAGAATCATCTCGTGCCGATAAAATTCTCTAAATGTGAAAGAACATGGACATGGAAAAATTCTGTAAGGTATTATTTTTGTCATTAAATTTGTTGGTGTAATTTGTTAATTTTTGATAAATCAAATCTCGATCTTGATTTCGTAAGGTATAATCTTAATTTTTGTATTGGCAAAATTCTTTCATTGTGGAGTTATTTTAATTCCCTCCCATGGATGTAGAGGAGTCCTGTAAGATATTATTTTTATCATTATTTGCTTATATAATTTATAATTTCTGGTAAACCAAATCTTGTATATTAATTGTTTCTCTAGTGCCCCCAATAAATACTTTTCATTCCAAAATGGCAACTTGAACATTTTTCGTCAAAGCTTTAACACTATTACAAACGTTGATTAAATTTGGATTTTTTAAAAAATAAAATACCAAAATTATAATATCTCCTAATATATAGGACTAAAAAAGTTAACATGCGCGTGTCAAAAATGGGAATTTATATTGCACGTGGTCTTTGCCATCAGAAAGTTAATGCGGCTGGTAAAATTGTAGTGAAAATTTAAATTATAAGACCAAATTTAATTTTTTTTAGAAGTATGATGCCAGCTAAAAGAAATAAATTTTCATTTTCTCATCGTTGTATGTATAGTTATGTTGGACTTATACATACACAGATATACGTAGACTTATCTCTATATTTATACTCTACAACGGCTCCTTTTAGTGGTTTAGGGGGTTGGTTCTCGATAGTTTAGAAGACGATCATTTCCCCATTTTCTTTTTCCCTTCTTTTTTTTAAAGTAGTTTTTCTGGGTTTGTGTTGAAATTTTAGTTGCTGAGCGAAGGGGCCGAAAATCCAGAACAGAAGATGAACTACAACAATGAAAAGTAAGTTTCTTAAGTCTCAACTGTTTTTTTCTTTTTCCTTTTTTTTTTTTTTTTCTGTTTGTTTGTTTTCGGGAAAAATGGTTGAGTTTTGTTTGCATCTTCTTGTGGATTAGTGCTTCAATAGCTGTCCCTTTCTTGACGATTGATGGGCTATAAAAATTGGAGTGCGTATTCTTGATGCTGGTTAGGCTTGATTTTGTGTTGTATGTGGTGGTTTTTGCTTTCATTCTGCTATAATCATTTGAAAACTTTGATTTGATGTTGTGGATTTTATTTTATTTTTGTCAGTGGTTTTTGGGGCTTGTTCCTTTTTTTTTTTAAATAAATTTTATTTCATATTGAATTGCACATATAACTTTGGTTCACTTCCAAATGTCTGAAAAGAGGATGTCAATATTTCTGGTCTGAATGTCTGTGGAGAGATCTGCTCTGGCAATGATTGGAGCTTTATCTGCTGAAGATTTGATAGTTAGTATATATGTTTCTTTGGAACTGCATTCCTTTTGTATCTTTTGTGTGTTTGATAAGAAGTTTTCACTAATTAGTCTGCTGAATTATGTATTTTGGTGACTTATCATGCACATAGAAGCCCCTTTTGCAGTTCTTGATTTATTTTACTTTAACCATCATTTTGAACTTCAGCATTATATTTTTTGATTCTACCGTGTTTCGGCTTCTTGGGAGTTAGTTATTTGTGGTTTCATGTCTGGTTATTTGTTTAAGCAAATCAAATCATCTTTTTGAATTGGTAACAGTGACCTGTGGGATTGGCAAGGTTTTGAAGATAACGCCAGTATAGGTGAGTCTTACACTCGTTCATCTATCATAATGTGTTTGCTGAATTGAGACATTGAAGTTTAACTTGTCTTAATATGGTGGCCAGAAATATCGAAATCCCTATTGAATGGATCGAACCAAAATGTAGACCCTGTTTCGTATTTGGTTAATGATGAAGCTACCCCGGTCAAGGCTTGTGGAGATTTAGCTCACCAAGTGGCAAACAATGGTAAACTGTTACTCTCTTATTCATATATTATCACTATCTCTGTCTGGCTTTTGATTGCAGATAGATTGTTTTGTCACCCTCCCCTCAAATGAAAATGACTTGATGGATTTATGCTGAGAGCTTGAGGCCTGGAAATATATTTTTATTTTGGTAGCTGGGAGTATCAGTATAATGTTATTCATGCACTTAAATAAGTGATTTGGATTCTCTTCATACTACGGGCATACTTCTGTGTACTTATAGTCCTTATGCTATTTGTGTGTGTTCTTTGTTTAAGAAGCTTCTTCATATCCCGAATGGCAGAATTGATTGGCATAACGATTCATGTATTTACTTGCATTTATATGAATAATGAACTTGCTTAAAAGGCTTCATATCCAATATAACTGCAAAAGATTTATTCTAAGCCCCGTTTTGCTGACATGCATTTCATTAAACAAAATGCAGAAGTTTCAGGGAAAGAGTTAGATCAATACAGGGAGCCTTCCTCTCAAGTGAAAAGGCGACGGATGCTACAGTTTGAGTCTCAAGTTATGGACGCACCCATTTACAATGATGAGGCATTTTTGAGATCTAAGGTTGGTGCCAATTAATGCTCTTCTCTTGGAAATATGCAAGATCTAAGGTTGGTGCCAACTAATGCTCTTCTCTTGGAAATATGCCATGTCTTTCAACAAGCACATATACTGCTAGAAAGAATGTTGTCTCCTAGCTGATATTATTCTATTATAAAATCCAAATGCTTTTTAAGATATAAAAGATCATTCATCTGATATACTTTTGCAGTCATTTCAAGTTTATTTGACATGTCCCATTCGGCAAAAGTGATATTGAGCCAGTTTTGATATTTGAATGAAGTATGACCTCAAAATCTATGACCGTCAACTATACCTTTTCTCCATACTTTATCAAACTAAGTTGAAATTCTTGTGCTTCAAACAATCGGTTTTATTTAGCATAATCCATCCAAACATAGCCACTAAATCTGCTTTTGTTCCTTGTTTAGGAGACACAGGATTCTCTTGAAGATGCTATATCTGAAATGTCAGAGTGGGTTGCTGGATTCACAGGTTTGTTTTTCGCTTATTATTGTTTTTGAGATAGACGGGAACTAATTAACATCCTCGGAATATCTAGTGACAAATCTGATGTTTACACCAGACGTACCTGTGTCCACTAATGAGTGTTTGGACCCTTCATCTGAAGGGTGGATTGCCGACTGCTTTACTGATGCCGAGATGCATTTATGCACTGAAGATATGTATGTTTTCTTAATCTCCGTCTTTCATTTTTCCTGACATAATATTCCTGACTAGCTCCTTTGTGAAAAAACTGCAGTAATCCATCTGGAGCACCTGATTTTCAAATTGACCCTGCAGAGCTTTGCAACACCTCTCCTGAATATGACGCTAATGCGGTCAAAAAACATCCTGTTCATACTCATCAAAATGTTGTTTTCAAAGGTAATTGTTCCTTTTCTTCTTCTTTTTTCGGTTAATTATGACAACCACCATTCTTGATAGCACAAGAATGTCCCATTTTCAAGATACACTTTAGCAATATTGTAGAGTTGTTAGACAAACTAAATGACCCTGATTGATTCGTTTATCAGGTAGAAAATCATACATTACACCTCCCAAACAAGCCTCTTCCATTGTCTATCCATTCGCCTTCATTAAACCATGCGGCGCGCATGGAGACATGACTCTCAAGGACATAAATCAAAGGATACATAATCCACCCAAATCCAAGCCAAACCAGGAAGATCTTTCTGTTTCTTACCCCACATCAGCATTTTCTGGCAAACCTGTCGTTGGGAAGACTAAAATTCGGACGGAAGGTGGAAAAGGGAGCATTACAATTATGAGAACCAAGGGGTAAATAGACCAGTTGCTTTATCTATATGCACCTGGAAGGGGATGCTGCTGCGGCAGAAGCTAACTTTTCAGGTCAATTCCAAAGTGGTTTTTCCTGGTGACCTGTTTCTTGTGAATTATTCCGTAGTATTTAAGGATCTTGACCTCTAGTTGATCCTCATTTTTTTTCCCTTGTATTTTTAGAGGAAAAATTCATATTTTTAACTTGAAAAGCATTTTTATCTTTTATCATACTTCTTGTTACTTGAGTCACCAGCGGACCCTAGCATTATAGTTTGTAATTGTGATGGAATTTGAATATTCCCATAATTGCATTTATTTTGAGTTTTCTTGAGAGATAATTTCATTATTATTATCATCATTATCATTACTACTTTGGGGGGTGGGGGTGGTGAGCTAACTATTATTGTTTATCATATTTTTACTATATTAAAGTTCAGAAGTAGATTTGTCTAATCTATTTTTTAAAAATACTGGTTATTTTTATTTTTGATCAAGATTATAAACTAACAATTCCTATGTTCATATTTCTGTTGAGACTTTTGTTTGATAACTTGTCAATGTAGCCCACATTATTAATTATTAGCATTATATTCTATTGATTTTAGAATAATTCAAATTTATTTTTGAGTTTTCTGTCATTGATGATGTGTTTGACATAAAGAATATAATAAATTAAATAACAATTTTCTCATTTCAACATAATTTGACAAAGGAACCATTAAAATGTATAGTGGTATTAATAGAACATCACTCTTCTATTAAAATACTGTAGTCGTGTAAGCATTAAAACCAAACACATTCTTAGAAAAATTTGTCTTTTCTTGAAGTTAAATGCATTTCTATTTTCAACTCTATAAAATTAATATTTCTATCACACTAAATAAAATATAATTTTGTCGTTGGAACATTAATGGAATTAAAATATTTTCATCTCTAAAAATGATAGAAATAGAAGATCTTGAAAATGCGTTTTTCCGTCTCTTGGGCTTAAATTGTTAGGCTTGAAGAACGTCGAAAAAGGCCTCCTGAAATAGTTCTTTTTGTTGAACTCAGCATCCCATGATATTATTAGAGCCCACTTTGTGAGCCTAATCATAATTTTATCCTCACTTCAAGTTCATAGTAAAGCTATTTCCTTACAAAATTAAATAACCTACTAATAAAAATGTATCAGTCGGAAGGAAACTGATATGATTTAATTGAAAAAGATTAAAAAAATGAGAAAAAAAAAAGAACCTCTCATTAATAGGTTAACCTAAGGGCTTCTTCTTTTGCATTTTGGTCATTTTCTAAAATATTTTTTGGGTAAATGGATTTTTGGGAGAAAATTTAGAGAATGTGTCAAGTGTTTCTTTCTACTTTGGAAAAATATGAAAAATAATTTGAGAATGAGTTGTTTGTTTTTTTATGTTTTGGGAAGAGACAAACTTTACTGTAAATACCAAATCAGTTGCTTTTTTTTTGAATTTATAGGATGAAAGTGATTTTTTTATATATTATATGTATATATATTTATAGTAGGATGATGATGATGATGTGTGTGTATATATATAAATATATATTTAATGATTGAAATATAAGTTTAATTAATTTAATTGATTATTTATTTTGAAATTGATATTTTTATAAATTTAACATTAGTAAATGATGTATTATTTGGAATAAAATATATATTAATAAATATTAATTATTCATGAAATCATAATTATATCTTAATTATAAAAAATAATCAACTCATATCATAATTTTTAATATCAATTTATAAAAAAAATTTAATTACTGTACATTAATTATAAACTAATTATTATTTATTAATTAAAATATTATTATTTAACTATTTATTACTTACGATTTATGTATAAATAAAATTATTTATTTATTTAAATAAAATAATTTTTAATAATTTATATATATAAGACTTAATAACGATTCATCAAATTAAAAAAATAAATAATATTATATTATATGAAATTATGTCATCTTAAATTATTTATTAAATAAATAAACACAATATTTAATTTTACATAAACTATGAACCATAATTAATATATAAATAATAAGTTATTTAAATAAATTAATTTAATTAATTTAATAAGTTATTTTAGCTTATTATCTAGTCAATACATTATTCAGTAAATATATACTTACTAATAACCAAATAATTTCACATAAATTTAATTAATTCTTTCAATAATTACTTTAAGCATATCAACATTAATTTATTAAACTTAATAAATTACTAAATAATTATTAGCCTATAATCAATTTTTTTATTATAAATTTTAATAAATGTGAAGATTAATATTTAGTGAAGAATATTTTTTGAAGAGGATTAATTTATTTATTATATCGAACTAAAACATCTTAAGTTATTCATTAAATGAATAACTGTAATATTTCATTAATACATTAAATATTAAATATAACTAATACATTATTTAATTAATAAGTAAATTTAATTAATTTAATATATTATTCAATAAATGAATTATTTAGTAATAATATAAATAACAATTAATTAAATTTAATTCACTTTTTTCGACAATTAGTTTAATTAAATTTGTAAACATAAGTTTTAAAATTTTTTAACAAGTTAATTTTTTTATTTTTATATATGTATATGTGGATGACTAAAGTGAGAGAATGATAAATGAATAAATGAATAATGTGATAGGCAGAGTGAGAAAATGAAAGAGTATATATGGTTTTTAGGGTGAAGGATTTTTTGGGTGAATTGGAAGGGGTTTTTTTGAGAAAAAATTTGAATATTTTAAGAGAAAATTTGAAAAATGTGCATTCATTCTGGAATTTTTCTAGGAGTTGAAATTTTTTTTGAGAAAACACAAAAGAACATAGCCTAAGGCATATAAGATAGAAAGGGAGTAAGAGATCGAGTGTCGCCGTATTGTAATATCGAAATAATTAGGAGCAAAAGTAATTTAAGGTGTATAGAGGTGCAAATGGTATGGTTTTTATAGTATTTTAATAAAAAACTATACATTATCAATTATCGAATATTTGAGATCATATGTATTCGATAAAGTGCGGTATAATTTCTTAGTTTTATTAATATATTATAATTTACTTCAATTTCATAAATAGTAAAAAACTCGTAATGTAAATTCGGAATGCCAATAATCAACTTCTTGCTTGTATTTATTTTGATTGTTAATTATATACAAAAGACACAAGAGAGGGTAGCAATTAAGAACAGGATAAATTGAGTTTTTTGAAATCTCTAGACTAAGAAATTATTGCAAAACCTGGCTTACATATACAAAACAAAAACGGCATGAAGTTTATAGTCAAGTAAAACTAATGTAGGTGATCTAGGTATATTATTAACTAGCTCCCCTACATAATAATATTTTCAAAGAAAAGTTCTAATAGCTTGAATTTTCACATGCTTGATATCTATTAATTTAATAATTTTATTGTGTCAAATTTAATCTAATATTTTTTGTTTACAAATATATTATGTAGACTCAATTATTCGGTCCAATACAACTTGATCTGGATCAGGATGCTTTAGTTTGAGTTTGGAAATCCAATCTGATTGAATTAATTTTTTTTTGTTTGAAATGCCTTTTCTATCAAACTTGACTCTATATCATAAATACCCCTCACTAAGGGGAGTAAATTGGGTCAAAACCCATAGTTTTCCAATTCACTTTGGGTTGGGTCGGGTTTAAAATAATTTGATTGGATTTGAATTGGATTGGGTTTTAGTGGATTGAATATGAGGTGGGTTAAAATGGGTTTTAAATGTAGATGGATTTAAAATGTGTTAAATATGATTTCTAAATAATTCAATCCAGTTTCAACTTCAAAATTATCATTTCATTCTCACATTCTTCCAAAATCATACCCCACTTTATTTTTATTTCTATAACACTCTAAAAATAAAAAAAAAAATAAATTGAAAATTATATAAATTATATATTACCGATTAATCATTTACCATTTCTCCACCTCATTTAATTTTAAAATATTAATTTATTAACTTAATTCGAATGAATTAGTCAAGTAACTTTTTACTTGAGATTATTATCTAAAAGTTGATGATATCATTATTTGGTTTATATGCTCCAATTTTTTATAAAAAATTTTAGCTAGTCAATTTTATAGCCCCCAGATTATTTTCAACATTGAAATATGAAAATAAATAAAAAATTATTTTTCTTTTTCTTTTTCTTTTTTTACAAACTATCAAAATAAAAATATGTAAACACAACAAATTTATTGTGTAGTGGTAATAAGTGAGAGGACAGACTGCGGTCATCTATTTTATTTTCTTTGCCTCCACATGAAGAATGGGCGCCGACTTTATTTTCATTTTCAATTATAATATTTTCAAAAAATAAAAAATTACCTATATTTCAATATTTTTTTGAGATTTTATTGAAAAATAATAATTTAGGTAGATATAAGAATTTAAATTTAAATAGTTTATATGTTTTATTCTTAAAAAGACATATTTTTCAAGATGTATGCATATTTTAATTGTTTTAAATTGATAGTAGTACTTTTATATCAAATCAAATTTAAATTTAATCGTTGTGATAAATGATAATGGATTAGATTGAAAAAATTAAAAATAAAATAAGTAGTACATTTGCAAATATTGACTAAATATAAAAAGTAAGAAACAAAAAGCAATTATGACTAGTATAGTAAACATTACTAATATGGGATGGCCTAACAAATCCAGCCCAACAACTATCGACCTAAGAATGCACTCTTAGGGCCATCTCGCCTCCAGTAGGGCAGTCAACCACTGCCTTGTCGCCTATGCAATAAGCAGGACCATGTCGCTCGACCATAGACCCCAGATCGAGCTGATTATTCGATCGTATCCGATGAGAGGTTTCGAATGTCGTGCTCCCAAGGCCACCAGAGAAACCAATTCTATGTTGACTTATTGTTGACCATCGAGGTCATCCCAACATTGAATCGTATCTCTACTACATTTAATGCCTTGACAGGCAGCATGTTGCCCCGGTACCACCTCTACCTCCACTCCTGTCAGGAGGCATGCTACTAGTGTACTATTATATCTTGAAAAGCAGGAGGTTGTGCCACCTTGAATAGTATAAGGATATGAGATGACTTAAAGCTCCTCATACAAAGATAAGAGCCCTCTACACATGTTAGAGGCATTTTAGACATATCATCTACCTAGAAAAAGTAATAAATACCCAATTGCTAGCATTATCAAGGTATGTCATTCTTCACTACAAGCCCTCACTCTACTGCTTAGTTTATTCTACTTGATCAGTACTAACTTGAGTGTCGGAGAGCCTTAGTTGAGGGCACCTCAGCTAGTCTGATGTTTGCTTGTGATTGAAGATTTCAGCCTAAAGCTATTTTTTAGTTGGACCACCCAACTATCCAGGTCAAGTTAACCCAAACACCAGCCCAATCCAGTAAACACCACTTTCAACCTCATCATTTTGGTGTCATTTGTGGAAAACTTGGGACTATAATCGAAAAATGGTGAACACCATATGAGCTATTTTAGAAATGGAGGAAAATAGAAGGACAGTGTCTCCTCATTCCCTTCAACCTCATCAAGAGCCGAATGCTCTAGGACCGAGCGCCCCACTAGAGCAAGTTGTCACTTTAACTATGCCTCAACTGATGTAACTAATTAGTGAACAAATCTTTGCTCAAATTTCTGCTCAGTTATCTACCGCCCTGAATCAACATATAGCTATGCCAGTCCCAGCAGCTAGTCGTGCCTGTCGCAGTAGCTAGCACAGCTCACAACCCCCACCTCCTAAAGAAAGATCCCCAAGAGATAGTTGAGGTCAACTAAAATCTAGGCGGTTGCTGACAAGATGAAAGGTTAGCCCTAGGTGCCTTCCTGGAGAAAGAGATCGACCTGATCCATAGAAAGAAATTACTAATTCTACTGATCATTATGTTCGACCTATTCAAGCATAACAGTATGATAGGATCGAATGTTCAAGACTAGAATAGTGGGAGGAGATTGGTGAGTCAGTAGATCATGCCGCTCAACCCCTTTGAGCCCCGCAGCGTGATAGGGTTGAGCACCTGATGTAGTTCATTACCGTCGACACCAAAGTTCCAATTGGACTTCCGCAATATGATGACTCAATAGACCTGAATGAGCACCTGATGTAGTTCAAATACATGATGCAACTGTATGGTCACAATGAGTATATACACACGCGAAGATGCTAGTCTCCACATTTCAGGGTATTGCATTCAACTGGTTCATCAAACTTGAACTGGTGTCAATATATTCCTATGATTAGCTATGTGATAAGTTTTTTCACCAGTTTGCTAATCGATGAAAGGCGAAGCTTCCCCACACCTATCTCTATATTGTGAAGCAGAATGAAGGTGAGTCCCACCGTGCTTCCCAGGTTCAATACCAAGGTGTTGAAATTGACAATCCAAAGATTGAGTTTCTGATCGATGTCTTTTTCTTAGGGCTCAGGCATAGGGAGTGTGCCAATACTTTAGTGCGAGAATGTCCCCACTCAATGGAGGAGTTGCTCGACCTGGCAGAGAGGTATATAACTCAGAAAGAGATAAACAGACTGAAATTTAGTAACCCTAAGGTTGAGAAGAAGAAAAACAAGAAGAAAGATGATCGATAGTAGAGGGAGGGTCATCGATCTCCTATCAAACGTTTCCATGACTACACACCACTCAACCTCCCAAAGAAGGAGGTATTATTTGTGATCTGAAACGACAACCTCCTTAAAAAATCAAGAAAGCTAACTCAAATAGAAGTCATGAAAAAATCAGAAAAGTATTGCCACTTTCACAAACAAAGGGCCCATGATACAGAAGATTATTTCAATCTGCATGACAAAATTGAGAGGTTGATTAGACAAGTCAATCTCAAGAAGTATGTGGCCAAAGGTGCATAAACAGAAGGGGAAAAATTGACTAGACTCCCCATTGAGAAAGGTTAGTTAGCTTGAGGAGAGAGAATAGAGAAAAGAAATCCGCCTACCAATTCTAAGAGTGATTGATATAATTGTGGGAGGTCCCATTGAGGGGTCTCGAAGTCTACAAGGAGGCAGACACAAAGGAGATTGGACTTGACCAAGGCTTTCCTTGTCAAAATAATGCTCCTTTTGTCCATCAGCGCAGAGCCCATCTTTTTTACTAATGTTGACCTCACCCACCTTGAGGGTAAGAGTATCGACCACAAAGCTAATTGCCCCATGGTGGTTTCTGTTGAGATCGCAAACTTTAAAGTTAGGAAATTTTTAGTCAACAATGGCAGCTCTGCCAACATCATTTTCCTGTCAACCCTGAAAATGATGAATCAAGGCCAGTTGAAGTTTGAGCTCGTGCGCACACCTTTATTTGGATTCGGGGGGTCAAAGAACATACTGGAAGGCTTTATCAATTTATCTACATTATTCGGGAAAGCACCCTGCAGAAAAACACTTATGATTAACTATCTGGTCATCGATGCCCCATTTGCTTATAATATTATAATTAGGCAACTAGCGTTGAATGAATTTCAGGCTATTTTCTCAACTTACCACATGAAAATCAAATTCCTAACTCTAGCAGGCACATGTGAGCTGATGTGCAACATTAAAGAGGTATGGCGCTGTTATACCATTTCAATTGAGTTGAGCAAGTAGAAAACTCGACCATAGCTGAAGACCTTGGGTCGATTCCCTTGAGAGACAAGCGAGCAAGAAGAGAAAATTGAAAGAAACCAGAGTAAAGCTTGTCAGGGAGTTTAAAACAGTTGAGCTGGAACCTGAGAACCTCGACAAGACCACTAGGATTGGAGTTAATATGGGCTACCACATGGAGTACCTCATGGTTGGTTTCCTAAGGAGAAACATCAACGTCTTCGCCTATAAGACATCTGATCTCCAAGGAATCGACCTTAGTGTCATTATCCACCACCTCAACATGGGCCCTCGTATAAACCTATCCAGCAGAAGATGAGAACTTTGAATGCTAAAAGGTACGAGATCATTGAGGAGAAAGTTAACAAAATCTCTTAGATGCAGGCTATATTGTAGAAATTCAATACCCATCTTGACGTTTTAATGTTGTACTCATCCCCAAGAATGAGGGAAAATGGCGCATGTGTAACGATTTCGCTGATTTGAATAAAGCTTATCCTTAAGATCCTTACCTCCTACCTCGCATAGATTTATTAGTAGATTCTACTGCTGGTTGTGAACTGTTGAGTATGGTGGATGCTTTCCAGAGCTAGCACCAGATATTCATGGCGCTCGAGGACAGGGATAAGACCTCTTTTATGGTCTATACTGGGGTTTATTTTTTGGGTCATGCCTTTTGAACTCAAAAATGCTGGGGCAACCTACCAGATACTATTCAACTTTATGTTTAAGAATAAGTTCGGTAAGTCTATGGAGGTTTATGTTGATGACATGATCATCAAAATAGAGAAGGCCAAAGACCATCTACTCGACCTCAACGACACCTTTGCCATATTGCAAGCATTCAGCATAAAATTAAACCTAAATAAGTGTACGTTCAGAGTTTGAGGAGGTAAATTCTTGGGTTTTATGGTTAGTCAAACGGGCATTGAGGCCAAGCCATGAAAAATCTAGATAGTGTTGGACATTGCACCACCTTGAACAGTTAGAGACGTACAACACCTGGTTGGGAGGATCATACCTCTTAGCAGGTTCATCGCCTGTTTAGGCCAACAAGAGCCTATTTTTCTTTAAGATACTCAAGAATGCCAAGAAGTTGGGCTTCTAATAGAATGAACAGTGTGATTGAGCTCTAGTAGAATTAAAGCAATACTTGTCCTCGCCTTCTATGCTTACTAAGCCAGAACTAGGAGAAGTGCTACATATTTACTTAGCTATTTTCAAAGCCTTGATCAACTCAGTTCTGGTCTCAACTAGAGATGAAAACCATCAACCAATTTATTACTATAGCAAGGCGCAATAACTGCCAGAGCACAACTATTTGGAGATTGAGAAGTTTGCTTTTACATTAGTTACTACGGCTTAAAAGTTGCGCCATACTTTCAGTCCCATGCAATTGTAGTACTGATGAACCAGCCATTAGAGCAAGTACTCTTAAAGCTAAATATATTTGGGAGATTAATAAAATGGGCCATCAAATTAGGAGAGTTTGACATCACTTTTTAACCAAAAACTACCATTAAAGTATAGGTTTTAGCAAACTTCATCACCAAGTGGGTTGATCTCCCTAAGCAAAATTATGAAACCCCTCTTGTTTGGACCTTGTATGTCGAAAGGTCAATGGCCACTTCAAGAGGTGGCATAGGTGTTGCTCTTAGTTCACCTTTGGCGGAGGAGTATGACTTCGCAATCAAGCTCAATTATGCTATCACCAACAACAAGGTGGAGTATGAAGCCTTTTTTGTTGGAATGAAGATGGCACTAGACCAAGGGGTCGAGCACCTGGTAGCAATCACAGACTCCCAGTTGGTCACGGAGCAGGTTGAAGAAAATTTTGAGGCTAAGAACTCGACGATGAGCCAGTACCTGCGAAAGGTCAAAAAATTATAGCAATCGTTTAAAAAGTTCACCCTCAGCCAGGTACTTTGATCAAAGAACGAGCGAGCGGATGTCCTATCCAAATTTTTCAGCTTGATCAGAGGAACAAGAAATATAACGATAACCTTTCCAATAGCCAACAAGCCATTAATAGGCATCTTCGAGCAGAATTTTGCAGGGAGCGTCGAAGAAACACTTCCTTCTTGGCAAGATCCAATAAATCTTTACTTGATTCAGGGTACAGTTCCTGACGACAAGAATGAAGCACGTGGGCTCAGAGGTCAAGCAGTCAAATTTTCCCTTGATGAGCATAATCAGCTTTATAAAAGGTCGATCGTCAGACCACCCTTAAGGTGATTGGACCTCGATCAGGCTCACAAGGTCTGATGGGATATCCATACGGGATATTTGTGGGAACTACTCTGGAGGGAGATCTCTTGCTCATAAGGTCATAAGATATAAATATTTTTGGCCCATGCTAATGAAAGATATTGGTGACTATGCTTAAAAGTGCCCATCTTGCCAAGTCTACTTGAACATCCCTCACTAACCTACTACGTCCCTGATTAATGTTCAGGTTGCATGGCTATTTAACTAGTGGAGGATCGACATTGTGGGGTCTCTGCCAAAGACGACAGGTCAAAGAAAATTCATAATTATGGCAATCGAATACTTCATTAAATGGGTTGAGGCCAAGGAAACCCCAACAATAACTAATGCCGCCATCAAGAGCTTTATTTGGAAAAACATCATCCGCTATTTTGGTCTCTCCAAGATCCTCAGTTTAGGTAATGGAACTCAATTTCAAAGCAGAAACACACGAAATTGGTTTTAAGCCTTAGGGATTACCCAACACTTTACCTTAGTGGGGAACCCTCTGTCTAATGGCCAAACAGAGGTAATGAATAGAATTATTCTTGACCACCTAAAAGCCCAAATCGAGGGGACTGGATCGAGCTGGGTAGATGACTTTTCTGGGGTGTTATGGGTGTATAGAACCACCCCTCACACAGCCATAAGTTACAGGCCTTATAGTTTGGTTTATGATTTTAAAGCAGTCATCCCCTTTGAACTTATACAACATATAGCTTAGGTGATCCATTTCAATCCAATTGGAAACACATTTGAAAGAAAACTCAACTTGGAGACAATCGACGAGCGGTGGCAAAAAGCCTATAACACCATGCAATGCTATAGATTAAAGATGGCAGAGAACTACAACAAAGGGGTCCAACCGTGACATTTCAAAGTTGGGGATCTGGTTCTCAAGAAGGTGGAAGTATCCAAGAACGTTGGCAAACTTGACCCAAAATGAGAGGAGCCCTATACTATCGTCAAGGTGTCAAAGCATAATGCATATTGACTAGCGGATATAAATGGCAATGAACTTCTGCATCCATGGAATACCATTAACTTGAAGAAATTCTATGTATGAAAGCTTTGTAACAGCTATTGTATTATTTGATATAAAAAAGTTTTTAACAATTTTGCTAACATTTACTTGTAACGTTACAATAACCCCCATTTCCCCTCCCATAACTTGAAAAGTTTACAGTCTACCCAAGAAACAACTTCAAGTTACCAAATTAAGGCTTCTTAGCCCAAAGTTTATAGTCAACCTTGTAGTCAACCCAGAAAGTAGTTTCAAGCTGCTAAATTAAGGCTTTTCAGCCTAAAGTTTATAGTCAACCTCGTAGTCGACCCAAGAAGTAGTTTCAAGCAGCCAAATTAAAGCTTTTCAGCTTGAAGTTCATGGTCGACCTCGTAGTTGACCCAAGAAGTAGCTTCACACAGCTAAATTAAGGCTTTTCAGCCTAAGTTTACGATCAACCCCGTAGTCAATCGACAAAGCAGTTCTCAACTACCAAATTAAAGCTTTTTAGCCCAAAGTCTATAGTCGGCCCAAGAAATAGCTTCAAGTTGCCTAATTAAGGAATCAAAATTTTACAGAGAACGATAACGATCGACCTCATAGCCGACCCAAGTAATGGTTTCACACCAAAGATTAAAAGTTTCTTAGAACCCATAATTAACTCCATGATCGATAACGTTAAGTAAAATCATTTAATACATTTTACCAAATACGGTCAGTTACCTCTTGACCACATAATCAAGCAGAACCTTATGAAAATGCCAGGACAATTTGACTAATCACTGCATCATATAAGTTATCTAAACAACGACAGTACAACTCAACCTTAAAGGTGAAGACAATCTGGCAACAAAACATTAAACACACCATTTATTTCGATGAAAGCACATATTTCTTTGCAAAGGTAATAACCTTAATCGTGTATTTATGCAGTTATTGTTATGGGATTTATGTTAATTAATTTGGTTATCATTCATTCATATTCTGCAAGACTATAGCGGTTAAAGTAAAGTAAAGCACAAAAGTGGCCTACTACATGTCAATGAAATAACAGTTCTATTTCATTAAATGAAACCTTCGATTATAAACTTTATTACAAAAAAAAAATAAGAAAAGGGAGACAAGATTATAAAAAGTGCAAAACAGCCCACACTGGGCAACCACCCAAGCACTCTCTTCAATAGCTTGGTTGCTCGACCTCATACCCTCAGCCTGAACCACCCAAGCACTCTCTTCAATAGCTTGGTTGAGCTCATCACTCGATGGAATTGAAACCACCACGAGGTTATCAGCCTCATGCTTGGGCCTCGCTACGACAGAGGGGAAAGCGACTGGCGCTGGTCGTGAAGGCCCCACCTTATTGATTAGAAAGTCCCCAGGGCATAGTAAATATTCGCCTGCATCAACTATGTTGTGGATCTCAAAGGTAAAGTCATTCACAAAATTGAACTCCTTCATCACAACAGCCAGTCTCTTCTCTACTTCCGCTTGCCTAATTTGTGCAGCGGTCATAGACTCCACCAGGATATCCCCCATAGCACACCCCTTGGCACCCCTCTCACCGAGCTTAGGATATGGCTAATGCGGTCCTTATCCTCTAATCAAAAGATATAGTCCAAATACTTGAGCTACTTTATAGCTTTCTTAAACGCAACTTTCACATCATCCAGCGAAAAGACTACATTCGCATCCTGAAAGGCCAAGCACAACATAAATTATTGTATCGTCTCTCAGCGCATGAGCGGGTGCTTCCTACAAAACTCTACTCAGGCCTTCTATACAGTAGCATTGTGCCCTGCCATTTAACTAGAATCATAGCTTTACTGTGCGTCCAGTTGAGCTTGATAGAGCAGCTTGTCTATTTTGCTCTTTTCTTTGATCGCCAGGACCAATTGCTAGTCTTTAGTCACGAGCTGTTCACAGAGGTCCTTGACCTCCTTCACTAACTGGTCGACCCTAGCTTGGGAGGACTCGAGCTGCACTTTAATTATTTGCATGTTCCCTCATTCCTCCAATCATTCCTAACGGCCAAAGCCAACTCTAACCTCCGGTAAAAATGGTAGCCTAGTTGGCTCACTTGAAAGGAAAATTTCTCATCAATAAAGTATGATCGACTAGTAACAAATAGCATTCGACGAGAAATTTAAATCGACCATACACTTACCATATTGTTGTGGTATGCTAAAGCCTTTAGTGCACCAATCTGGCTCAGGTCCATCAACTTCTTTTGGTTGGATGCGAAAAGCCTGACCACCATTACTTTGAGCGCAGCAGTCTTAGTTGACCCCGACAACATGATGGAATGTGAGTTGTAGATGGTCATGAAGGGCTCCATCCCAAATTGAGGCAACGAAAGCCTATGTAGTTGAAATAGTATGTCATTAGCGCACTTACCGAACAGATCGTAGCCAGAAGGCTACCTAATTGCTGTTGCTTTTCCTTTGCCTTTGTTACCTGTTGCCTTCTTTGGAGATGGGCCTTCCTGCTTGACCAATTATCTTTTGCCCTGATCAGCGGGGCTATTGCTAGTTGTCATTACTGGTTGAGTAGGCGATGTTCTCATAGTTGATTCAACTGTCGGTAGCACTTGAGCAGTGATCAAGGTGCCCTTTCATCGAGCAGCCACTGCTTGGCAGTGTACCTCAATCCTCTAAGCTCAAGCCATCGCTTCTTGCCTCGTGCGGTTCACGATTTCTTCTCAATCTATCAACATAAAAGATAATGCAAAAACAAGCGATTAAACTCGAGCAAAAAGATGAATGAAATAGATAATTGTAACAATTGATAAAGAGTTTCTACTTAGTAAATTACCTGTTGGCAAATTCAACTCAACTAGTGACAAGCCAACTAGTACCAAACACCTCTCCTCGATTAACACAGAGACCTTTATGTGGCCAAACTCGACTAGATCCCGAATAAAGGTATTTAGCCAACTCAGGGTCGGGTTATCGGCATCTCAACATGCCCCTTCACCACCCATTCGAAATGTTAAATCCCCAGGCTCTTGAACAAATAAAAAATAATTTTTCCACTCCTGGCCATATGAGGACGATAGGGTAACCAAAAAATTTTGACGCGGCCGTGCTGTGAGGTAATAGAACCTAGATTCCTTGATGCTACTTAACTTTTAGGACATTGAGAGGTGGAAAAGGTTGGAAAATTAGCAAAAAAGTAAATTGGTCGAATAGATGCATTAGCACAACAAAGCTGTATATGGTCGAGAAGCAGTTGGGTAAGAGCTGCATTATGCAAACCTCCAAACCCCCTAACAAATTGACTATAGCTGGCGCAAAGGGGAGCCTAAGACTGTCATGCTTTCTCAAAAATAGTGACACAACCTTTAGGAGTTCGATGCATTATATCCCGTGGACCAAGAACTAGGAGTTTATACTCAATAGGGACATGATAAAGCTCCTTAATACGTACAAGGTCGACCGGGGTAATCTTCCAAATGATTTCACTATAATAATCTAGGGTAAAAGTCGACCATGCGATGAAGGTACTTCATTCGAGCCAGCCTCGCCCCCAAAAGCAGCCCGCTCGTCACTCGAGCTGCTAGAGGTCGAGCTATCGTTCGACAAGCTACTTGACCTACTCTCACTATCACTCTTCTGCTAAAATGGTGCCCTTTAGGACCTAGTGATCTCACTATTAGAAGAATTTGACATGCTAAATGAAAAACTAAAACTGGAAGAAAAACTTACAGCATCTTGATGAAACTCCAAAGTGTAAAATGAAAAAATGAAAGCTCTGTGAATTTGAAACTCGATTAGACGCAATGTAGTGAAAGAGTAAAATAAGTGTTTTTACCGTACCTATTTATAGGTGCTTAGGCGCAAAAAACAACCAACGATAATTATTGCACAACCGTCATTTGGCGCTTCACATGGCTCAACATAACAGACGTATTAAATGCATCAAAATCCTGGTCAAGTGTTCAAAATCATGGTCGATTGTCTAAAATTGCCAATCAACAATGTAACTACTCTCTGCTCCTTCTTATCAACAAACTCGATCAGGATCGCGAGTGGGGAGCTCATGATATAGGATGGCCCAGCAGGCTTAGTCTAATAGCTATCGACCTTAGAATGCACTCCCTAGCCTATCTCACTTCCAATAGGGCAGTCGACCACTGCCTTGTCACCTACACAATAAGCAGGACCACGCTGCTCGACCATAGACCCCAAGTCGAGCTGATCGCTCGACTGTATCTAACGAGAGGTTTTGAGTGTCGTGCCCTCGGAGACCACACACTCCTAGAAACTAGTTCTATGGCCGACCTATTGTCGACCATCGAGATTGTCCTAACATCAAATTGTATCTCTATTGCATTTAAAGTTTGACAGGCAGCATGCCTCTGCATTAATGGCGTATGCTACCTCAATACCACCTCTACCTTTACTCTTGTTAGGAGGCACGCCATTAGTGTACTATTTTGTCCCGAAAAGCAAGAGGTGGTGCCACGTGGAATAGTACAGAAATGGGAGATGATCTAAAGCTCCCCATACAAGGACAAGAGTTCTTTACACATGTTAGGGGTACCTTAGATATATCATCCACGTACAGAAGACTATAAATACCCCATTGCCAGCTACTCTCAAGGTACGGCATTCTTCACTACAACCTCTCACTCTGCATCTCAGTTTATTCTACTCGATCAGTACTAATTTGAGTGTTAGAGAGCCTTAGTTAAGGGCACTTCGACTAATCTGATGTTTGCTTGTAATTGTAGATCTCAGCTCAAAACTATTTCTTAGTTGGACCATCTGATCATTTAGGTTGAGTTAGCCTAAACACCAACCTAACTAGTAAACACTGCTTTCAACCTCATCAGGTACAATGTAAATATTTTGTATTAAAAATTTAAAATATTTTAAATAGTTATGTTTTATTCATTGAGTAAGATTGTTATTTTGTATTAAAAAAATATAAAAATTCTAAAATAATAAATAAATTATATGTTTACATAATTTGATTTGATTTTACGTGATTAACAAGGATTTGATAGTAATTAATTAACATACGCCAAATAAAAATAAAAAAATTATAGTTTAATAAATATATTTAGCAAAAAGTTTACATTTTTTTCTTTTTTGTATTGAACTCACATAAATCTGACCCAACCTATTTTCAATCTATAAATATAAACCCATTTTGAGCCCAACCCATTTTGAACACAACCCACAATTAATTCAATCCACCCATTTGCCACTGCTTGACCCTCACCTATATGCGTCTCATGATATGCTATAGTTATTTTTTTCATCTAGAGTTTTTAACAAATTTATCTCTTCATATTCATCCAAAGATCTTTCTTTCTCTACTTAAGTTGCTTGGTAGGTAGATTTTTTTTTATCATATAACTACTTCTCTAAGACTCAATATTTGAACTTCTTCGCAGTAGCATCCTTATTAACTTTAGTGATCTCTAAATTGTTTATATTATTATCAGTGATTGTGGCACATTTGATGCATTTGCTAACATACAGTAAAAAAAATAAATATTTATTTTTTAAGTCATGTTTTGTATTTATTTAATTTTTAATATAATAGTACAAAAATTATGATAAAATGGTAATTATATATAAAGAATGTGTAAGTTATAAATGATGGTTACTATATAAGTTGTAGTTATAGTATTAAAAAAAAAGAAATAAAGGCATTTTAGGTATATCAATAAAAACACACCAAAAATGGGGTAGGTGCATTATATATAATATAGATTATACATAAAAAAAAATGAAATCTCTTGATTTAATGTAATTTTGACCAAAATTTAAATTTTCTAAATTTATATTTTCTAAGTTATTTATTTAGAATAATTACATTGATTGCTCAACGTTAATTGTGAATTCTTCATTTTGCCTTTAAAAAAAAAAGGATAAAAGGTTCATTTTCCAATTAAAGAATATAAGTAAAACCATTCAAGCACTAGAATTTATTGAAGTAAAAGAAAAGGGCATTTTAGTCCATTCGTTGCCCATATTTCTAGTTTTCAGGTGATGTAGTTGGAAGGACATGCACGGAATAGTACGTTTGTCCTTAGATGGCATCTTTTCTGCTGTCCCATATTAAATTCTCTCCTTTTCTCTCTCTTACTCAATCTAGTGTTCACATTAACAACCAAGAGAAAAGAGGATGCAAGAAAAAATAAAACCTTAATTCTAGGCGAGACCTGCGCTTTTCTCTCTGTCCCTTTCTCTATCAAGCCTCCTTGTCTCGTCATTCTTCTTCTCCACGTATTAATCTGTCTGTCCACTCTTTCTTCCAGGAGATATATCCACCAGAAATTTCCTTTTTCTCGATTTTTCCTTTGGAATTTGCAAAAGGGCCTGGTCAACTTTTGCGGTCTTCCTGTTATATTGAGTTACATATATATTTGTTTATATGCACTTTTACATTTTTTCTCTTATCTTTTGATTTGGGCCTTCAAATATGTGAATTGTAAATTTCTGGAACCCTTGTTCATTTTTTCATTTTTCTTCTTTTATATAATTTTTCTTGAAGAAGAAATTGCTTCTCTTTTGTTGGAGTTAAGAACATTGTTTTGGTGGGTCTGGAGAAAAAATTTATAGGGTCGTTTTCTTAGGGTTTACTTTTAGATTATTATTATTACTATTATTATTATTATTTTTGGGTATTTCTTGAGCTAGATTGGTTGGTGGTGGCAAATTGCTTAGGCTTTTGAATTATTGAAAAGTCAATTTGTTTATTTTTCTTGAATTATTGGTCCTTCTTTTATGCCGAATGCCTATTATTTAGATGCGGGCATTGGAATTGACTTATTTATTGGAAGGTTTCTATAGGAACATTGTTTACCTATTCCTAGTTATACTAGAATTCATCTCAGGAAGCTTTTGTTGTGAGTTTTTCATTATAAATTCGGGAGATTAAAGGTTGAAACTAATATCTTGTATTGTCGTTTTGCTTATTTTCTAATATTGGTGCCAATTGATGATAAAAAAGTTCTCTTTTCTCCAAAAATTACATGAGCTTATTGAAGAAGATATAAATTCTTATTAATCTTGATTGATCATATTGATTTTTTCTCTTGCAACTTATAGCATTGATTTACTTATTTTTGTCAAAGTTCTTGATTCTGCTATCTTTCAAGATTAAGGCTTTTGGTTGGTTGTGCTGAGTTTTTGGCAAAATGGATTCGAAACCAAGCAAGGAAGTGCCAAAAGCTGTGGGGGTCTTATCCATTTCCAAATTAGAAGGGACAGGAGGTCTGAGTGGTAAGAGGTTGTTAGACAAGAGCTCAGGAAGCATTAGCAGCAAAGACATGATTTTTCGGGCCGATAAAATCGATCTCAAAAGCTTGGATTTGCAGCTTGAGAAGCATTTGAGCAGGGTTTGGTCAAGAAACCTGGAAACTCAGAATAGCCAGAAGCCTAAGGAAGTGTGGGAGATTGATCCTTTGAAGCTGGAAATTCGATATCTTGTGGCTCAGGGAACCTATGGCACAGTTTATAGGGGTACTTATGACACTCAAGATGTTGCAGGTAAACTCCATTTTTGTCCTTTTGTTGGAATTATTTCAATTTTATATGCCTTATCTGATTGGACGTGATGGATTAATTTTATCGTGTTATTACAATTATCCTTTGATTTGTTAAAGGAATACTATGGATAACTCCGAAGTTTAGACAAAGTACATCGTTAGTTTGTTTCATTGATCATAATGAATTTGCTAGTTTAATGCTCAAATTGGTAGGTAATTTAGGCTCCCATGTATTTGGTTAGATAGTCCATCTTTCTCCTGTCAGAGAATCTTAACATTCAGTGGCTTTTAGCTGTTATACGTGTTCTTCAACTGATAAAGACATTTGTTTTATCAGCATTGTTAGTGTAATCATATTGATGTGTTTAATTATTATACTTGTGACACTTGAAGACAGGAATGGCTTTCAATTATCAAGAATGTTTCATCTCAGTAATTCTGGTTGAATTTGATTTTCCTACATTTTGTTTTTGTTTCTGCTTGGTTGTTTTTGCAAGTATTTTGTAACGGAAAGACTTATCCTTCCTTACATGAGAGACATCTAGGACGTGATGGTTCTTGCAGTCTGTCTGTTATACAGTGAATTTATTTGATTGATACAAAGAATTGTTATTTGTCATGAAATCTATATATGTCTATCAATTTTGTGAATGCCGTTTAAGGCACATTTCTTTAACCTAAACCACCCTTGAAATCATAATAGTTGTCTGATCGCTGCATTAATTTTATAATGATAGATGTCATTTGAGGGCTCACCTTCTCTTTAAGACAGTTCACTTTATGCATGATGTGCTTGTCCCCATTTCACATCGCCATGGGAACGTCTCCCTGGGTCTCTTGCAACCGTAGGACTTACGATTTTTTCAGACATAGCATGCATGAGTGACATGGTTTAGCAACGAAATTTATTTGGAGTCTTGGACACAACTGGTGATATGCTGGAAGTGACTCAGAATCAAGTGAAACCCTTGTGTATATATATTTGTTAAAATTTATTTAAATTTCATTTTGATTCAAATTATGAGATAGATAGCGACAAATATAGATAGCAATATCAAAGTTCTTGTCTAGGTGATTTGGTCCAATACTGTAGTTGTCCGCATGTCATGATTCTGTTTGCTAGTGTTTGATGCCCCCTTTTACGTTCATTTTAAGAACAAGTACAATTTTGGCAGTCAAATTCTCAGTTGCCGTCCTGATTGTTCTTGAGATAGTTATTGGAAAATTTATTTTTCTTAATCCTTTGTACTCTTATCAGAGTTCTCACTGTGAATTATTTCTGTTTTATAGTGAAGCTGTTGGACTGGGGAGAGGATGGCATGGCCACGGCTGCTGAAACTGCTGCTCTTCGGGCATCATTTAAACAGGAGGTTTCTGTTTGGCACAAGCTTGACCATCCAAATGTTACAAGAGTAAATACAAAAGTCCTTGACTTCTTCATTTTTATCATTTTCTGACAAAACTGTTGAATTTGGGTGCACAAGTGCATATACAGAGTGTGTCTGTGGGATGAAGATAATGGTCTACTTTCTCTCACAATCCTCGGACGTGTCTGAAATCTTAATTCTTTCTTCCTTATAATGCGTATTACAGTTTGTTGGTGCTTCAATGGGGACTTCACAACTCAAAATTCCTTCAAAGAACCCTTCCGAAGGTTTTACAAACCTTCCATCAAGGGCGTGCTGTGTTCTTGTTGAATTTCTTCCCGGAGGAACACTGAAGAACTACTTATTCAAGAATAGGAAGAAGAAGCTCGCCTTTAAAATTGTTATCCAACTTGCTTTGGACCTTTCTAGAGGGTAATTTTTTTTTTTTTTTCAAAAAATTGTTTGAGTATAAGATTCTTTTAGCAAACTTTTACCTTATCTCGTAATGCTTGCAGACTGAGCTATCTACATTCAAAGAAGATTGTACATCGTGATGTTAAAGCTGAAAATATGCTATTAGATTCTCATAGGACATTGAAAATTGCCGATTTTGGTGTTGCTCGTGTTGAAGCTCAAAATCCCAAAGACATGACGGGTGAGACTGGAACCCTTGGCTATATGGCTCCAGAGGTACCCCCCCTCCAACTGATTAAAAGATTGTTTTTGCCAAAATCATAAAGTGGAATTTCTTTCTTAGACTTTGGGTGGTGAAATTAGCCAACAGCATTATACTGATTAGGATATTGGATGGAAATTGATGAATTTCTCATCTAATTAGGTACTGGATGGCAAGCCATATAATAGAAAGTGTGATGTCTACAGTTTTGGAATATGCTTATGGGAAATATATTGCTGTGATCTGCCATACCCTGACCTTAGCTTTGCTGATGTTTCCTCTGCTGTTGTTAGACAGGTAAATTTTATTCAGGGTGAATTTCTACCTGATTTCTTGAAGTATCAATCAGTTGTTGTCCTTAAATGGAGTTGGATCAATCTGATGCTAGGCATGTATCCCAATCGTAACCTTTCTTATTTTTTTAACATGAATGCTATCTTACCTAGTAATTTGCGAACACCTTAGAAGCCATTATAGTTGTTGCTACTAGGCTTAGTCCTTGGCCCTTTGTATATCCAAACTTCTCATGCCAGAATCCAGATTCATCATTGATGCGTATAATTTTTTCTTCCTCATCTTGCTATTTAATGCAGGGCCAACATTTGACACCCTGTTCTTATATGGTATACTAGCAAGGGCTGGTCTGGGGTTATGTAAAGTGAAAAGGGACCCATTCTTGGTTGGTACTTATGGACATTATTACAATGGATCCTAGTCAAGCACTTGACTCTATTTGACAAGGCATAAATATATAGGAATAATCTAGTTTGCGAGCCCATGTGTTGATGAACTAGCTTGCAAACATGGTTGTCTTGTTGGTAAGTCAAATATGCAATTGTTTCCGTGTAAGAGATTTGGAAAATAGATACTTCTCTGGAATATTATTGTTCTTTTAGTATTTAATCATCACTATGTCAAATTAATTAATGAGGGAATTTGTGGCCTTATTCATGAAGTCAAATGTCAAATTGGCGTGATATATTCTACAGCAAACCACAGGAAATTTTGCTCATAAGATTATATAGTTGCTATTATCTTAGTTGTCCATCTTGTGGACACTTGTGAGGAACAAAAGAGTTGGACCCCTATAATATTTTTGTACGAGCTAGACATTTGGGGAGGACCAATATACTTTTGTCAGCATTCATTTTATTTAATTGTGCTGTAGTTTCTTTTTCTTTTTTCTTTCTTTACATTTATGTTTTCTGGTGTTTGGCATTCTGCTTTTACTAGTCTCAAATGATACCATATGAGACTCTCACAAGGTGCTAGAATCTTTGTTGGTTAGATGGTATTGGTTCATATGAGTGTAACATTTGCTATAGGCTTTGACATCTGTATGGTCTACCTTTGTAGA
This sequence comes from Jacaranda copaia, assembly GCA_014898725.1. NCBI lineage: Eukaryota > Viridiplantae > Streptophyta > Magnoliopsida > Lamiales > Bignoniaceae > Jacaranda > Jacaranda copaia. Next base: position 415,433 of record JACGDI010005528.1, read on the forward strand.
ATTTGAGACCAGACATCCCTCGGTGTTGCCCAAGTTCTCTAGCAAATATCATGAAAAAATGTTGGGATGCAAACCCAGAAAAAAGGCCGGACATGGATGAGGTCGTGAGGTTGCTGGAAGCCATAGACACTAGCAAAGGAGGGGGTATGATACCTGAAGACCAGGCTGGAGGCTGCTTCTGCTTTGCTCCTACACGGGGCCCATAAGTCTTTTGCTTCTGTTACTTATTTTTAGCCTTCAGAAAACGTTCTCCCATTCATCGATTCACTCACTGATGCGGATTGCATGTTTGCATATTTGAATATCAAGAAAATTTCTTTTAAGCCAGACGATGATCAAGTGATGAAGAGTTCATCGATTTGTGGTTTTGATCTCTTCATGACGATAAATGTATGCAGTAATTCCTTCAGCAACCTTTCCTAGATGTGATCCTAAATACGCCATCTTTTGAAGGAATACATTTTTTATGCATAGATCAAATGCTATAGCTTCTAAAGTTAAGGAATAAGATGGTAAATGACTTCTATTTTGTGCTGGTTGAATGGCATTGCCCTCATATTTATGTTTCACACTTATATTCATAAGGTCTGGATTTAAACTCGAATGACTCAAAATGTATTTGCATTTTCATTTTGCATTTGTATAAATGAAAAAGAGAAAAAGAATTGTCTTTTGATTTTATTAATCGATTTTTAAACAAGTTATCAATCATCATATTGGTTCTTTAATAATTTTGATATCTCTTAACTTTAAAAAATTTCCACAAATTGGAGAAAATCAATTTTTAAACGAGCATATGCAATTTAACCTTTTATAACTAGCTAGTTAGGATGAGATTCCTTATTATTATTATTATTTTTTATGTGGCTCTAAATTCTTTGTAATTTTAAAATATTGCATATTAGCTGCAATTAATTTAAATTAATTTCAAATTTATCAAAAGACTAAAATATCTTCTAATATATTTGACATGCCATGATTTTTTGTTGCTAATTGAACGATTTCATTCTCCATCTCTCAAACAATGAATAAACTCTAAACCTCATTTTAAGCAAATTTGAGCCTTAATCCTCATTTTGTATCGAACAGTTGATGATTTTAGGATCCAACATTTTGTAATTAAATTAATTTTCTTATTATTTTTATGCCACCACAAGCTCCAACACCATAACCACCAAAAGCCCATAATTTAGCCTTCTAAGTCAAGCTTCTTCAAATAATTCATCGCACACAAGAAGTAATGATGTCGCACTTATTCATATCAAAGTAAATCCTCGATGTATTAAACTTATTTTATTTTTTGTAATCCACAAAGAAGATATTAAAGTTGTACAAAGGAACAAGAGGAGAATATAGCAAGAACCTAAAAATGAAGAATTGTTGGGAAGAAAAAAAAGCTAAAAATTCAACAACCAATAGAGCATTTGTACAATGAGCAAACGGAGGCAAATAGATAGCTCAAGAGTAAGAAAACCTTCGATCTCATGTGTTGCAAAATATGATAAGAGTCAAAGAAAGGAGCAGGCGGTAATAAATATATATATATATATATATATATTATGCAAATTGGTGGATTTTTTACGACTTTGTTGGTACTTTAATTAATTATTATGATAGGCCAGAATGGTAGTTCATATGTTTCTTTAAAAAGTCATTGATTTTGGTGGTGATTTTGTAGTTCTAGATGCTCTTTGAATATCAAAATTGATGGCTGTTTTGAGGCACAAATTGTAGGGTTAGTCTTGCTGCATCTATCAAATTGTTACTTTGGCATTATGTTCTTTCTATTCAAATTTTATTTATTTGGCATTGTACAGACTGTAAAGTATTGTATTGGTTAAATCATGTTATCTATTTGCATGTACTTTATATTATTAATAAACCAGTTGTCTCTTTTTATGTGATTTTAAGTGAAGTGTTTAAAAAAAATTTATTTTTATTTTTTAATTTTCATAACCACAACTTATATAATTATGAAAAATTATCAATTACAATTCACCTACTCTATACCTCAACACTAACATCTCATCATATTTGTATATTTTTTTATATAAAAAATTTAAATAAATATATCAAAATTATTAAAAATTATATTATACAAAAAATAAAATATTATTGTTATCCAAGTTCTCTTGCAAATATCATGTAAAGATGTTAGAATGTAAACCCAAATAAAAGTATGAATGATTCCTTTGGATTGGTGAGCTCATTTGTCACCATCAAGGCAAGAGGAATGGCCTCCAAAGGCCAAAGCTACAGCTTATTTCTGCTCTATTTATATGTGAATCATAATTTTTAAACCATCTTTAATATTTTTAGTAAAATAAATATTTTAAGGAGGAATTTTGTTTTTTTTAAATTCAATTGATTAAACTCTTTGTCAACACCCACTCCTATCGCTTATCATAATTGAACTAGTGGTTTGTAAAATTAAATTAATGCAATCAAGTGTGTATTTTCGATATCTCTTCAGTCATTTAAAGAGTAAATTTATGTTGAGCAAACGTATATTTTTCAAGTTATTTTCTTTGAACCCTACTCCTCTGCCCAACCCATATTATAAATTAAAGGTTATGAAACGTTTAATGTATTTCAAGATTCTTAGAATAATATTTATATTACTTTATAGGAGCTCCAGATTTTATGTAATTTTATAAAGTATTCACCATTTATCAAAATATATTAGAGTCTTAACGTTTTGAATTGTTAGCTGAACGTAGCTAAATTAACTTTACTCAAAATACTGATCGAAAAAATATTTTGAAAAGATCATTTATTCAATTTTTTGTCACAGACGAATTCTATAACTTTTTTATACTATTTGCCTCTTTAGATAGATGGTATAGATATAAAGACATCCAATACTCAAGATAAACTTCCTAATGTTCCAGAAATATTCCTAACATACTCTATTAAAATAGTTATAATAGAGTAACTTCTAAAACCTTTCATTCAAACCTATATATTTATATTTTCACTTGCTAAGTTCTTATTTACTTGTGTGGAATATGTAAAAACTGTAGTCATTCTACATATATCTATAATACTAAAACATTAGTAAGGTTTTATATTTTTGTAGTT
>JACGDI010005528.1:418613-437271 GCA_014898725.1 Jacaranda copaia
AAAAATTAAAGCAGTTAAGGGAATTCCAACATAGACTATCCTCATTAAGAATCACAATGGCAGCAACAAATAAATCTAATACCTTCAGTAACCTCCAAGCATAATCAGTTTCCAAGGGTTGATGCACCAATTGTACGTGTCCAAAATTTACATAAAGAACAATTAAATCTAAATAGAATAAGTGGAAAAATAAGTTTAGGGTTCACACTTTACACTTACATGTTCAATTTTATTTAAATATATTTATGTATTTTTATAATTAAAAAATATATTTTTATATTATTAGTACATAAATTGGTTCGGTTTGAATTGGATCGTTGTTGTAGGCTCAAACCGAAAATCAAACCGAACCGATCAGTTATAAAAAACAAATCCAATTTAAACCAAAAAAATCAATTTTAATCGATTTTCGATTTTTTGAATCAGTTCATCAATTTTTTTTTAGATTGAATTGAATTTGAACACCTCTAATAATCAAACCTACATACAAGCTCAATAAGTTGATTTGGCTATAACTCAATTTGAACTTGATTTAGCATCAAAATAAGTTACAATTTACTGCAGCATATTAGTCCTAACCAGAAGACTTGGTTTTGGAGTCAGTTAAGGTCCTTTCATAGATGAGATTGTCTCTTGCAGTGGAGTTGTTTAATTTGTGTTTTCATGATGGGCAATAAACAACCAAAATAAATTTTCAAAATCAATTAACTTAGAAAAAAGCCTAAGTTTATGAAAATAGAAAGATTGATGCCTAAATTAAATAATTGAGAAACCCATAGCACATATAGCATTATGAAAATCTTTATTTATAGATAGAAATCCCTTTATAAATTCTTTTACCATAAAAAGAACTTTTGGTCCTCAAACCTTTTTCGTTTTAAATATTATTTATGTTCTAAAAAATTGTATTTCTCAAAAAAAAAAAAAAAGTTTCGAAAAAGTGTATATTAGTTATTTTCGTTAGGCCCTTATGACTTTATCAGCGTGTTTCTATTTCAAGATTCCTCCAGTTCGCACCCGAGTGGCCAACTCACTCCCAAGCCCCACCCGGCCGCCGCCGCTCACCCCGAAGCCCCACCCACCGGAAACTTTCAGGTTTTTCCCTTCAAGAAAGCTTTACTTCTTTACTTTAAGGATATGACATACTGGGTTTGGCAATTTCCTTCATGAAACTTCACTCAGCCAAAACACAAGATCAGACTTAGACAAGTATTTGGAGGAAACATTCTCCCCCAGGTAGAGCTGAGTTTACATTATTAAGCTGTGGGAAAGCCCACAGCCGATATTGGGAAGTGGGAACCATTCTTAGAAACGATCATTTGACATTATATATGTATATGTTCGCCTTTTTTCCTTCAAATTTGTCTGTTTCAAGATTCTTTATTTTGTCTTTCTACCTCCGTGGATGAATAAATTCTAGTTATTGGTAAAAAATGTTGTTTACCTTGTAGATCCCCAAGATTCTATACTAATTTTGGTTTTTTTTTTAATCAGTATTGTTTTTCTCTCTTCTATTTTATCAGGATAATTCAGAATGCTATCAAAGTTGAAGAATTTCTGTTCTTTGTCGCAAGGGCAGGCTCGATTTTGTTTGAATAGTTGTAGACAACATCGTAGTAATTATATCAATGGAGTAAGTACTCTATTCAACAATGCATTTTCCACTATTACTGAGCCAGTTAAAGATAATGGCTTACCGGCCAAAGATGAATCGCCTGAGCTTCCGGATTGGGTTAAGTCTTCTGACAAGGACAGTGGTGCTAATAAAAGGGAGGATGATGATTTTGTGCCTCCGTTAGTATCTTATTGGATCGAAAATCACACGACTCGTGTTCAAGATGTTGATATGAAAAGCATAGTGAATGATATAGTTGAGAGTGATATTGATAAGATTAGTAAGATTCTAAAGAACCTGTTTAAATCCCCTGATTTAGTTGTGACAGCATTAGATGGTTGTGATGTTGATGTGTCTGATTGTTTGGTTGAGCAAGTATTGCGGAGATTCAGCTGTGATTGGATGCCGGCTTTTAGGTTCTTTAAGTGGGCTGAATTACAGAAAGGGATTCGACATTCACCTGATTTGTACAACTTAATGGTTGATAATTTGGGGAAAACGAAGAAATTCGACATCATGTGGGAATTGGTCGAAGAAATGAAGAAGTTGGAAGGATACATCACATTAGACACGATGACTAAAATCATGAGACGTCTTGCAAAGGCTGATAAGTTCGAGGATGCAATAAAGGCATTTGAAAGAATGGAACAATTTGGAGTAGACAAAGATATAACAGCCATGAATAGATTGATGGATGCATTGGTGAAGCAAGGAAGTGTTGAGCATGCAGAACAAGTTTTTTTAAAGTTAAGGGAAGATATTCCTCCTACTTCACAAACTTACAATGTTTTGGTGCATGGTTGGTGCAAAATTAGGCAGATTGATAAAGCTAAAAAGACTATTGATGAGATGAAGGAACATGGATTTAGCCCGGATTTGATTACATACACCTGTTTTATTGAAGCCTATTGTCGTGAGAAAGATTTTCGTAAAGTTGATGCTACTTTAGAAGAAATGAAGGAGAAAGGTTTTCGTCCTTCCGTAGTGACATACACTATTATGATGACTGCTTTGGCGAAAGCAAAGGAAATGGATAAAGCCATGGATGTTTATGAGCAGATGAAGCAGAATAATTGCTCGCCTGATGCTCCTTTCTATAATGCTTTTATCAACGCTCTAAGCAAAGCTGGCCGGCTAAAAGATTCTGATGCTGTTTTTGATGATATGTCGAAGCAGGGAGTTGCTCCAGACGTGTCCACTTACAACACTTTAATCTTAATTGCTGCCCAGAACTTGCAAGAAGAGAAGGCTCTAAATTTACTTCTGAAAATGGAAGAAAGTAAGTGCAAGCCTAATCTCACTACTTATGCACCCCTGTTGAAAATGTGCTGCAGACTGAAAAGAATGAAGGTGCTCTCCTTTCTGTTGAGCCACATGTTCAAGAATGATGTTAGTCCTGATCTTGGGACATATTCTCTTTTGGTTAGTCGGCTCAGTAGGAATGGAAAACTTAACCATGCTTGTTCCTTCTTTGAGGAGTTGGTGCTTAAGGGTTTCGTTCCAATGGATTGTTCGTATGAGCTTCTCGTCAAAGAACTCGAGAAGAAGGGCATGCTTAAAGAGAAGCAACAAATTGAGGAATTGATGTCAAGGGCTAAACAACCAGGATTTGGGCATGGTTCTACAAGACATTCTGAGATTCAGGACTAGATCTATCTGATATGGTAAAACAGGAAGAAGAGAATGACCTGTGTTAGCTTTCTATCTATTTATCTAAACTACAGGACTGGATTGTTTCTACCTTCCACCATCACTGAGCGACCATTTCTAGCCCTTTAGCTGGTGATCCTGACTATTTTTTTCTCAGCGATGAAAATTATCTCTTATCATCTCTGATCGACCTTGACCTCTAATATTACATCTTAATTTGGAGCCATGAGTGTGTAAATGCCATTTTCATTGGATTTTCCCTTTTATCCACACTGACGGTTGATTCAAGAAAAATAGTAAGGAAAAGATGAGGAAAATACAAATAAACAAATATTAAAACATAAAATTACGTCATTTTAAGTATCAAACAAATTTTCTTTACCGTTGTTATTAAAATTGAAAGTCTAAACATAGTGTTAGGATAACAATCAATTCCCTTTTCCAGTCATATTTTCTTTCATCTTCATGCCAAACGCACATGGGGACTCATCCCAAGAATCTGAGATATTATTGATGATGGATTGCAAATCCCGCCTTGAAATTTATACAAAGGCAAATGCTGGCAATAATCTACAGAATTCTTGGTAGTGAAATTCAATCAATCATTCCATATTGAGAAACATAATTGCAACATTATACACAAAACTCTCAAAAACATTATCTCTACAAACTATTAATAATTATACAAATCATACGAGGCACAAAATTCTTGTCAATGCACCTTCTTCCTTTCTCCCAAGTCGGTGCATGCTTAATCAAGCAGAAAGAGAGATGACTGAACTACTACGCAGAAAGAAAGATTTGCTGTTTCTAAAAGATGAAGAAGATTTCTACTGGTCGTGCTTTTCAAGCATATAAGGAGAAGGAAACAGAAAAAAAGGGAAGAAAAGAAAGGAAGATGGCCGTAACAAGAAAGGTGCACAGATGAAATGATGAATGTCGAAAAGGTTTAGGTTTTGGTCATTTATGAGTTGAGAGAGATCATCCCGACAGAGAATTCAAGTGAACACGCCGAGGTAATTTTCTAGTACTCGGCGTCTGCCATCCATCTCTTCCCAAGAACTCCTCAATTAACCTTAGAGGAAACAAAATGTCCAAAATTATTACATATTGAATGTCAAATAAACAAAGAAATAAAAGACCTTCACTTATACTCACATGCTGCAAATAGACTTTTGTGATGCTGCAAGTTCACGATCCGGAAAACTGTCTTCCATATGAAAACTCAGCCAAACATAAAGATCTAGAACCTTCAGTTACCAAAATAGGAATAACTTAATAGCAGCAACACCACCAAAATAAAATGATAGGCACCAGATCGATATTAAGAAAGAAATGCATTTTTTTGAGGGACTACAACAAATTAACAGAATCATACTGACCTTGTGAATTGATTCAAGCTCCTTTAGAGCATTATGTGATTTTGGAACCTTGAGTGTCCCCGGAGTAAATATTTCCTTAAGCCGAACAATCCGATTCTTAGAATAACTTTGTGCAAACTGTCAACACAAATAGAATTAAAATGTTTCCATCTTAAACAAACACGCTGGTAATAACCAAGGGCTGGAAATAGAACTCACCTGGATGAGTCCCTGAGATGAGATGTCGTTGTCCATTTCCACAGGACTACAGATGAAAAATGGAGTGAGTTACAGAAGAATTGCTCACTAATATAAATCAGATTCATCTCACAGATTTCGTAACAATACAGCATAGATTGTAAGTGTAATTGTTTGCATTTTAAGCAAATAATAGAGCATTCATTTTGAAATGAAAGAAGCAGCAATTTCTTTGTTATATGGGGTTGAGACTGTTACCTGACAGTAAAGAGATATTTGTCATTCAACTTAAGAGGTAGCTCATCTATAACTGCAGCAACTTTCTGTTTATAGACAACACAAAATTGGCATCTAAAACTACAAAATATTTAAGAAAGATGAATAAGAATGCATGAAAATTCAACAAAGAGAAGTCTCCTGGTAAGGAAAGGAATGGAGAACATTTACATACCAATGTTTCCTCACAATCAGTGATGAAATAGTTTTCTGACAACTTGGCATTCTCCACAAAATGCTCCTGGAAAGGAAAAGGGAGAATGTGGAGGTTTAGAGAAATGGAGGGCTGAGCAGAAAACAGCAAATATATAACACAAACTGACAGGGGTGAGGGTGGGGGGGTGAGCAAACCTACCAATATCTGGTGTAGGCCATAAGTTGGATGTAAACGTGAATACATAAACAAAAGATCAAAGTTTGGAAAAAGTCCAGCTTGCTGCATCACAAACATGTCCCACAAGAATTATCGAGAAAGGACCGCAAAATTCAGCTGAGTTGAAAATTCGGAAAAACTAGCAACATTCAATTTACCTCTAGAATTGGAGAGGGGGAATTCAGTGATGAATGAAGTAGAGGTAGATCTTTGGCATCTAGACAAGTCACTTCACCAGCAGGAAATTTTGATCTATATCTGCCAGCTCTTCCTACAAGAAAATCCTTGAATCACATATATTCAGAAATAACTTGTGTTCCCATTTATACCTTATGCTAACAATTGATGCCATCTGTCACAGAACTTGTTCAATTATATATATTTGTTCCTCAGAGGACAGGAATGGGAGGGGTATGTGACGTTACAATTCTTAAACAAGCATAAATCAAGTACTTTGATGCATTTGATCCATAATTATCATTCTTGGTGATACAGAAGTACAAATGACAATGGGATAACATACCAGCAATTTGCTTAATCTCGGAAACAGACAGCTCCCGCGTTTCGACACCATCAAATTTTGTTAGTGTTGAAAAAATAATTCTGGATATGTTGAGGTTGAGACCCATTCCAATGGCATCACTAGCTACCAGAACATCAAAATCACTCTTTTCATCGTTGAACATTGTTGCCTGCAATCTTAAGGGAATTGATTAATTCAGCCAATTTCTGCTTCATTGGAAAAAGGAATCAAATTCTAAACAGAAAATAAAATTTTATTGGCATGCGAAGCCCTGAAAGACCAATACCATGCAGTTTGAATTCAAAATGGTTCCTGTGTAATAAAAAATAATACGTATGAAATTTAACACCTAATGAAAATAGAGGGATAATAAATGACAGAGGACGGCAGAGTTAAAGCTGAATAGTAGAATTATGGGAAGAACCTTGAACATTTAAGAGGTCCTTTTTTGCACATTTCAATGAGAAACTCGAAACATATGGGTAATTACAAAAAATAATGAAACTAGCCAATTCATTGAACCGTTTAGATGAATAACTTTCTATGCTGAGACAAGTGAAAGCAAAGAAAACCTGTCTGGTTCGAGTCTCAGGAGGCAGTGAACCATAAACGACAGAGCAAAGATGCTTCCCACCATTTTCGATTTGTCTCTGTAACATCAAAGATGATAAGATATGCAGTTGAATACACTAATGGAAGTGAATATGAATAAATGAGAATAATACACTCATAATATATATGAACCAATATTATCTGAATAGATGATATTCTAATCAGTATATAATATCCATTACAACAATTTGCAAATTTTCCTCGCTTTAGTGAAGTAGATAACTAAGATGCAGAAGAGCCATAATATCATTTCAGCCATGCTGTGACTACATAAGTTCAAAGAAAGAGTATTGTGTCAGTCTATACCCACAAGCCACATATTTTTTGACTTTCTCTGTATCTTGTAATTGGGAATATGCAAGTCATGACTGTCTTTCTGTGGGTACTTTTTCTTTTTCAGTTTTTCAATTTTTTTAAGGAGAGGTTTGAGGGCAGAGAGGGTCGGCATCTTGAGTTGGAAACATAAGCAAAGATATCCCAGAAGTTATTCTTCCTTACCTTTATCTTGTATATCTCATAACGTGAAAATGTGACGATGCAGTCACCAGTCTGTATATTAGAAAAAGATCCAAGAGGAACCTTCAATGGGACAAGAGGTGAAAGCCTCTCATAGTATTCGACCTAAAACAACGGGAAAAAAAGCATCCTCATTAAGATCCATAGACAAAGTTATAGCAATCATCTTCCATGATTTGGTTCATGCATACGCATAAATGCATGCATAAGGCAAAAAATGCATTTTAAACCAAATAAATTAAGTTTTCGCTGATAAAAATGGAAGAGTTATTACAAGGTTTTTCATACTTGTAAAAGAATATATTTCATTAAATGAAAGCTTGAAAGGTCAATACCTTGACATTGTCATCAGTCACTTTAAGTATTTCCTGTATTAAAGGAACAGCCGCAGCATCTCCACATAAGTGTAGCTCGTCAGCAGATATCCCTAGTAGAGCTCGTGTGAACGAAAAACCCCTTGTTCTACACCCCAACATCTGTGTGATGAGAGAGTAAATATAAAACACATCTTGCCCAAATATTCAATATTCCATAGGAAAGAAGGTGGACAAAAAAGTCAAAGATGTTAAAAAGAACTTAAATAAGAATGAGCAAACTGACAGAAGCTCAGATTCAATGAGAAACTTACACCACGCAAAATCAACCTAACAGTATCACCAAAATAAAAACAGTAAAAAAAAGAAATTTGGAACAAAATCATCACATGAATGATCATATATCCCATTAAATCCAGTTCTTTTCCATACCATCTGTTATACATGAATACTCCGGAAGCATATAACAACGCATCCAATGCAAGTCAATGAATTCAATATTAGTGACATATAATGCTTGGGATGGACCATAGGCACACCTGAATTTCATCAACAACTGCACAGTTGTAATCAGATGTCACATCTGCCATTTCTACAGTAACAGCCTTGTGTTTTGCTCCATCAACTTCCTCCCTCTCTTGTCCAGTGATAAGATCACATGGAATTTTAGCCTTGTTCAGACGCTGAGCAACCTCCCATGCCAAGAGTCTCAATGGCCCACAGTAGATACCTGTGGCATGGTTACTAAATTAAATTCTCAATGCAGCTCAACAAATTACCTATATAGACCAATAAAATGGAGCAGAAAGGAAAATGATTCTAGTGTACCGGAAGAACTCGATTCCAATCGCTTCAGGGCATGATATGTTTTACCACTATTTGTTGGACCAACATGTAATATTACATTCCGTCTTTTTTGTCGAGCAACAGGATACCATGTATGTGGACGCCTAAAATATGAAGGAAATCAGTATTACCGAAAACTGAAAGTTCAACTGAGTTATCATGATATCAAACTTCATCTTGATATTATTTCTTTTACGTGAGGTCTGTAAAGTCAAATTTCTTGGCCCCAGTTGAACTGCTGAGCCTCCTCAAGCATTGACACACACCATAGGAAGTTCCAAACTTTGATTCCCAGGTGGTGCGACAGAAATCAGCATTATCTGAACAGCAAAAAGAGAAATGAAGGATAAATCAAAAAAATGAATTAGCCGTAGAAAAAATGAAGTGCTCCTGAATGAAGTCTAGATATTCAGGTAAAGAAGACAAAATATTCTAGAATCAAGATTCATTGTAATAAATGCAGAGTACAGTTGAAATTTTCACTCCTGATAACATAAGCATTAGACTTCTAAATCATAAAACCATCTGAGTTACAAAATCACCGTGGCAACCATACAACTGAATTAAGCTCACATCGGTTTAATTTCATATAATCAATTAAAGATGTTCCATTTTGGCATAATTCTTCAATACAAATTGCAGAATTTTTTTATTTTTTTTTTATTTTTTTCAGATTCTTGGAGTAAGACATCGCTGGAAGAGCTGAGCTATTAAAGAGAAAAGCTCCCACTTTCACACAAAGCTACCAACAGAAATATCCAATCGTCTTCATTCTACTTTTTCTCATTTTTACATATATTCAAGAATTATTGAACACAAATAACTCAACCCACCTAAGAAAAACTAAACCGGAAAGCCAACAAAAAAAAGTCACGAAAAACATACAAAAACGAACAGTGCATTACCCGGCAGCAGAGTTCGAGGAAGCCTCCGGCGGAAAAGCAAAGAGCCCATTTCTGATTTTCCTTACTTAAAGCTTCTTTCAGATAAGTCAAAACGGAATCATAGGGAATTGAAGCAGTTATAAAATATATAAATATATATAATAAAAAAGGGAGGCGAATAATATTGAAAAACAGAGAAAATTCGTATGCTGGATTTAAGTGGAGGTGAGGAGTTTCGGCGTTAATGGCGGGTCTCACCACCGCCGACTGCGATAATGTTCGGTTTGTGTATGTTTGCAGTCTTGGTAGAGTTTGCAGTATTATACAAGAAGGATTAAATTGCATTTTGCTCCTCGAAAATGAGATAAATGCTAATTTGGTGCATCAAGTTTTGGATGAAGTAAAACTTGGAATTGCTGGTTTTGATATTAAGAAACATATATATATATATATATATCCTTTTCATTTATACACACACGTTAGGAGTTCGAATAGGAGACTTATATTGTTAGGCTACACACACATATCTATATATATACATTTATGCATATGCACATATTCGATAAATTCAAACATTTGAGACTAGTTTGGTTGGAATGATAATGTGATATATAATATTTTTATTCTACCTTATTCTTATCATTTATTTGATTTGAGTGATAATAAGCACTCAATTCCATATGAATATCTAAAACATGTGTTTATATGTGTAATTTTTATGATAAATTAACTTGCTATCATTCATGGATTTATTTACCATACCAACTAAATAATATCACAGTAATAAAAAAATTACATAAATTATTACATGATAAATTATTATGAGATAACTTAAAAATTCAACCAAACTAGCCCTTTATCTCATATCTTACCTATAAGATTTGTAATATTGGGCCAAAGGCCATTAAGTAGTTTTGATATTATGAAAAATTATTTTATTTATAATTTTAGAATTAAGTTTAGATATTTTGATTGGTAATATTGGTTTACTTAATCAAATATTTTTAGATATTGTGTTTAAGAATAAATTAAAATTTTAATCCATTGAGTTTTGTTAATGTACATTAATAATTATGCTTCTATGTTGCTTTCTTTTAATTCAATAGATTTTGATTTTGATTTACAGGTAGATTGATGGCAAGGAAAAAGACTCATAAACTATTACACTTTTTTCTTTTTTCTTTTTTTCTTTTTCCAAAAAGCATGACTTGGTTCTAGCTCTTACTATGTGAGGATTTGAGGGTTTAATATCATGTTCTTATTTTTTTTTAATATTTCAAAAAGATAATTTAAAATGGATAATTTATGGCTGAGAATTGAGATTATAGAATTATCTATTGTACTATTTTAATTAATCAATTATGAAAAATTGATATAGCTAGATTAATATATTCATATAAAAGGGGGGGAAATCAAAATAAGTATGGCATTTATCATATTCTAATCAAATCACTTTCACCATTGCATTTTCAATATATTTTTTTCTTTTTTCGTGTATGAATATTAGACATTTCAAAAATTACATTAGATTGTACTTTTATTTTTCTCAATGGTGCTTTTAGTCTTTTTGCAATCCAATTTTATTACATCTGTTGGAGCTTGACTCAACTTTACTCAACTGATTTGGTTCAACTCTATTGAATACACCAAATCTATTGCGAAACCATCTCCAAATTGACTTTCCCAACCATAAAAAGGGTGGTATAAAAACAATAATAATAAGAAAAAAACAAAAAAGGGCAATTCTATGGTCAATGGTCATAGTATGGACCAAATAGGCTAATTAATGGGCCTTCAACAAACCCATCTTGGGCCTTTAGGGCTTCTATTGGTGGACCCAATTGGGTGTTAGCCTGCAATAGATGGGTTTATTGAACAAATATACTCTAATATCATGTGAAAATTAAATAAATAAATAATAAAATAGCTAGTCATATTTATTTATTTTGAATAGGAGATCGGCTTCAATCTGATTTGAGTATGCTCGCAGCCTCGAACCCACTCCCAATTTAAGTATAGAATTAGTATAATCGAGATTGCTTATGTCCTCATGTCGCCCTTATTAGGATTACAGACGCGAACAACTGAGTTCGACAATAGCCATATTTATCTTTTATGTGTGAATGGAACGTACAATGGGCTTTAATCCTTGGGATCATTTGAAAATGATGACTCATTATGTACGGATTGTTTGTGGTATGGGCAGTGCGGTTTAAAATGCATGCTTCACCTTAAGTTCTCTTTGTCATGCAGATGCTTTTTCCAATATCAAAAAAGGGATTTAATTTTTTCTTTAATTTTTATTTTTCCAGTATTGAAAATCGCAACAATTATCCTCTAAATATGCATTAATAAATTTATGGACCACGTGTAATAGCCCACAAATCATACACAATTAGAGTCGGTGGGAGAAAAAAGAAAAGTATATATCAAGAATGTTTAAATTTTTATTGTTTTTAAAATAAAAATAGATAATTTTTGTTTTATTTAATTTCACTCAATTCAAAATTTACAATGCAAATGTATATAAATAGATTGTATCTCAACAAAGTACTAAAAATAATAGAAGCGTAGACATGCTGCATAAAATTTAAGAACATATTGGAAAATCAATAAAATGCGAAGGACACTTGCGAATATGTTTTTTGGACCCTTCTTTTATTGTTGTAGTAAAATTGAATGGATCAAAATTAATTTTATCACAATTTAACATGGCCAAGATTCTTTCAATGAAAGCATCAGCCATAAATACCTATGAACTAATTTTGCACGAAGTCGAAATACAAATTATAAGATGATTCTTTATGCTAAAGACAACAATTTTTATGTAAGAGAAAATAAACTCTTATCCTCGAAATAGAATGATTTTGTTTTTATATTAATTGATCACGTATTAATCAATAATGTATATGGACACACAATGTATTGCTACTCGAAATGACAATTGCCCCCACCCCAACAAAAAAATAAAAAATAAAAAATAAAAAATAAATAAATAATTTTTTTTGCTATTAAATTTGGGCTTCTCTTTGGTGGTGGATGGGTAGCATAGTGATGGTATAACATGTTATTCCTCTCCACTAAGTATCAACATAAAACATTAAAAAAGAATAAAATAGAAAATTATTTTGATTTTGAATTGAAAACAATCTTGTCCTTAAGACGTGTCATATCATGTTACGTGGAATGTATTTATTCTTTTGATTTAAAAAAAGAATAAAATTATAGATTCGATCAGGTTCCTCCATTTCAGTTCTTTCATCCCATAAAAGGATGAAAAGTTGACAAGATTAATTTCCTCCATTAGATGTCACACTCATTGCATAAGGACACTTAATTTGTTATTTTTCTAACGTAAAATGATATAATTTGTGAAATATTATTACGACTAATCAAATATATATGTAGATTTTTTTAGGATCCGAAAACGTTATTTTGCATAACAATTTCGTCATAGTTAACATATTAAAAATAAATGTTAGATCCATTCCCACCTTCCATTGAGGCACATAAAGAAAATTGCATTTAATCATGTTCATATTGAATATAAACAATAGTTATTTCTTGGGATATCTTTTCATGAAAATCTTCGTAAATAGTTGTCAAAGGTAAAGTAGGGTCATGTCTTGTTGCCCTTTAGATTTTCACTTGCCAATTATGGCCCATGCACCTCTTAGTTTTGGGACAATCCCCTACTTTATAAGTTTCTTTATATTATTCATTCTTCACTTTTTCTCATCTCAAATGATTCAAAGAAACTTGTCCCTCACAAGATTTTTAAAAAAATAAAAAAATAAAAAAATAGAGAAATATAAAGAAATAAGATTTCATATAGAATATAATCACTACTAACCTATGAAGTGACAATTAATTAGTATTAACAATTAAATAATAACTTTGATTCCACAATTCATAAAATATAATTATATTAGAAGACCTCATTCGATTGTACAATTTTAAATCAAACTTTGCCAAGCATACAAGTAGAATTAATTAATCTAGTTGAATATATTAATCTTTTCATTTATTATGAGCATTATCATGATGTGATTGATTAATTGATTGTAGGCAATATAAAAAAGTCATATATATTTAATTTAGTCCTACTAAGATTTAATGTCGTAAAATGACATTTTGCTTAGTCTCATTTAGGATGCATCATCTATATCATCAATACTATAATATAAGTAAAATAAAATACAGTAAAAATATTTCACTTATTGAAAGAAAAAGGTACTCATAACCAAAAATAGCATCAATTTAAAACAAAAGTTAGACCGAATAGTTGGTGTAGAAGATGTATTTTGAGGTTGTAATATAGATTTCTAAAAAATAAAAGTTTAGGAAGGGCAATTGTGGGGATTTCATTAGGATTATTTAATTACTTTGTTTATTCAAATTTATATATTATAGTTTTAATTCATTACATTTGGAGCTCATAATTTTTTTTTTTAGTTTGAGGATCTAGATAAGTTATTTTTTGTTTAAATTACTTTTTTACCACAGGATAACTTTGATTGAGTTACTATAATTTTTTTTAAGTTAGATATATCACTTAATTTCTCAAAATTTTTAAGTTCTCGATGCATTCTTTTTTGTCACTGCAAATAAATCTTTTTTTTTGTTTGTTTTGTATACCAATGATATTCAAATTTCTTAAATTCCAGGAAACAATAATAAAATTTATTCATATTTCTAAAGTAACAAAAAATTTAAAAAAAATGTAACACCAATTAAAATCATGGGACACAATGGGTTTTAATTAGACAACCAAGTCACCCACCCAAGAAAGAGGGATTGACTAAGAGGGCGGCACCCATGTACATGGCCTTATACAAAACCTTAATCATCACAAATTTTGGGACCCAAATAGGGATAAATTCGATAGTGGATGCTTCACTTATTATGGTTAGTGGGGTAGTTTTAACATTTATCAAGGTTGTTAAGCATTCATGTACTAGGATTATGGGGCCAAGATTAATCACTTTAGCCATCGTATCAATCTTAATTATATTAGTAATAGTTGCATAATCCACGCTATCTTCCCCTTAATCAATGTTTTCAAAAACAGATTGGAAAATGAACTAATGATCTTACTGGCAACAGGTTCAATTGGTTTGATAATTAATTCAACCGGCATAACGTTATAATGACTTAATAATTATATTTAATTATATATATATATATATAATATTTTAATATTTTCAAAAAATAAAATTTTCAATTGATATAGAAAGAATATTATTTGAAAAAAATATCAACTTACTTATTTTTAGGTACATTTTTTAGAAAATAATACTATTTCACAATTAGTCAACTATCAATAAATAAAAAATAATATTTTACATTAATTTAAGTAATCATTCGTTTCTTACTTCAACTCCAAGTAAATATAAATTCTTCTATGCTAAACATTCAACATAATTTAAAAGAAATTAAACAAAATAAAATAATAAATTAAACATAGATATTCACATATTACTATCACTTCATTAAAATTTAAGAACATAAATTCACATTTCAAAAAGTTACATATCCAAAATCTTTAATTATCATCTTCAACTTATAATTCTTCTTTTCTTTTTTACTTTTTATATTTAAAAAAAATTATTTTTTTTAAAAAAATGAACCGATTGTACCGGTTCGATTTTAACTAATTCAATCAATTTTTAATAAATTTTAATTACCACCAATTTTTATGTATCATCCTGATCGAAGTAGCCTCCGATCACCGATCCAATCAATCTGGTCTGATTTTCAAAACCTTGCCATCATGGAAACTAAAGGCAAGTTAAAAATTTGGGACTATCATTTTAATTTGCATGTTGCTGATTAGTATGGATTGAGTATCAGTCAACTAATATTTTATTATATAATGACGATACTAATTATCCTTTCTCTTTATTTCTTTATTATTGGTGTGTTTTTTGGGCTTTTGATGCTTTTATTATTGGGCATGATTACCGTTGAGCCATGATGTGATATCTTTTATGTGGATCACGTAAAATAAATTAATCTTAATTTAATTTATATATATGTGTGATTTGTATTTGTTGAAATTAGTCAATTCCAACTTGATTAATTTGTATACACCACATCATCATACATGCCAGCCATTTGCGTGGTGGGCCATTTCAATGGTAGGATTTCGATCAAAACACAGTACACGATCAACGGTTATTGGGAAAGCTTTAATGAAATTTTTTTAATATTTAAATCAGTGATCGAATAAAACATTAGAGTTGAAATATACAAAAATCAAAAGAAGAAATACGTGTCTAAATTATATGACCTGAGATATTGGTAACGAATGATTGAGATTGTAGGTCGAATATCAATTCTATCCCTGATCGGGGGATACCCATGAAAAAGGAGTGAGTCTTTTTGGCTGCCTTCACATTTTGACTCCAATTATAGTTTTGGCCTCATCCATTTCAATGTGGGATTTGGGTTTTTTTAATAATAGATTTTCTTTTTTAAATGATACACTGATGCTCGCATAAAAAATTTATTAAAGTTCGCAAATAAAGAGCATGAAGGCAATATAATTAAACAAATCGATTGCTTGAATTCAATGAAAGACCACAAAAATTAATATTCTTCTTTTCTTTTTACGTGATATCTAGCATATTTAATTAATTTTTAAAAGAATTAACTTTTTTTTTGTTTTTTCTACCTCAAAATTAAGAATGCAAACGAATCGAATCAAACCAAATTTTGATATTTTTTTAGGCTCGAACTAAAGCTCAAGTCAAATGAATTGAGCTTGGACTCGAGCTCGACAAGTTAAGAAAATTGAAGCTTGAGCCAAACTCGACTCGGTTTGGCTCGATTTATTAGTTTTAAACTCATCACCAATCTATAGGCTCAAGTTCAGGCTTAAGCTTGAACTCGAGCTTGAAAGGTTATTTATTTTATAAGAAAATTTAAAATTAATATATTTTATCATAATCTTTTATATAAATATTTTTCTTAAGAAAATATAAGCTCGCGAGTTGGCTGGCAAACTTATAACTAAATAAAAATTATTTGACTTGAACTTCGTTTGAATCTTATATAAATTTAACTTGAGTTCGAATTTTTCAAAATTGAACTCGAATATTTTTACATTCAACTCGTCAGACTCACGAGATGATCCAACTTACTTGTATTCCACTAAAAAATATAGCGTTCTCCGGTGGCTGCCACCATTACGCTCTTTCTCTAAACACCTATTGGCTCACTTAAATCTGGGCAAAATATGATATGAATTATCACAAGAATTTTTCAATAGAAAATATCAAGAAACCCAAAGTTAAAATCCTTTTCAAGTACATGTTTGAGCCCGTTTATGTTGTCTTTGAATCTTGAATTTTAATAAAAAAAACAATATTAACAAACAAAATACAATTATTATTATTATTATCTAAAAATGAAATTTTAATATATAAATGCTTCACCCACTTTTCACCAAAAATCATAGAGGAAAATCCAAACCACAAGATTCTTGAGTCAATGATGCAGAATTGGCAGCTTGTGATAGGAATTGGGAACTACTGCATTGATAAGGAAGGACCACTGACCAAGCCTCCCTAAATTGGGACATCTGCCCCTCTGTCCATATGGCACATTCCCCCTTTTGAGCCTCAAAATTTCTTCGACATTTCTTTCATTTTTAGTCCCTCTCAAATCAATAGTTTTCTGTTCATCTGTCAATTATCTTATCAATTTTTTATGCAAATCAATAGCTTCTACAGAAAAATATATTTGATGCGATTTGGAGGAATCTTTTTTTAACTAACTCAGAATCTTTTATCTTTTGAAGTTGGTCTACAAACTCAAGAAGGGCATGCAATACAAATACGTTTGGGTTGATGGGAGTTATTAAGGTTTGTTGGTTATGTTTCCGCGGAACGATGTTGTTTTGGAAAAATATAATCAAATATCTGCAAAACACACATTCTTTATTATATATACATATATGTTATATATATTTTATTATTATTTTAACATTAAAAAAATTATTCAATTCTATTTTCACTTTAAAAACTCATTAAAAAAGTTTTGATTTGACTGCTACAGTAAAAAAAAATATCTCCCATAAAATATAAACAAACATACCAAAAAATAACTTTTATTTTTTTTCAATAATTCATTCTCCCAAAATATATAATAAAATCAAACAAAAAATATAACCAAACTTCCCTAAGTGAAAATTTCTGATGAATCAAGTCCAAATTAGTAGATAATCAATAGAAAAAAGAAAATATCAAGTAATTATCGTAGATAAAGTAAATGCTAAGTTATATATTTTAAAAATAATGAGTAACGAACTTTAGTAGTACCACTTAATAAAAAACATGCTAGTTTAGGTGGCCTCCTTAGTCAACTTTGTTAAACGCCATGCAATGCAGTTAGTTCCCATTTTCGGTCTTAAAAGCCCCAAAAAGAGGGGAATATTAATCCGGATATTCATTGGTGAGTATTTTAATAATATCATATCAAGTATATAATACACTTGTGTGTAAGACCGCGTTTGATTCATTCAATTAACAGTCTCATATTGTTGGGATTATGCATAGATTATGGAATCTCTTACTGCCATTTGATTTGAGTTATTACGGATGAATTGTAGTTATCATAATCTTCAATTGCTGTTTGATTCGCTGCATTGAATTATATAATTATGCCTTTCTCTCATTTGCCCCATACCTTTTTTTTTTTTTTCAAATTCTGTTATTTACCATTATGAATGACGAACAGATTGGTAATCTCACCCCGCACTGCACAATGTGATAATACCTCAATTTTTAGTTGTGTTGGTTGGACGTGATATTGAAGAATATAAAAGTTGTAACGAAAAACGTACTGAATTTTTGATTATATTTTGTGAAATAATTAAAAATTAAATTAGGAGAGTTTTGGTCTGTTTGTTTATGTTTTGGGAGGAGATATTTTTATACTGTAGCAGTCAAATTAGTGTTTTTTTTGTTGGATTTTTGGAATGAAAGTGGAATTAAGTGATTTTTTTATTATTAAAATAATGATAAAATATGTATGACATGTATATATCATATATGGAAAATAAGAAAATTTTTGGGATAATGCGGGACAAGAAAATGTATTTAGAGGAAAACAGAGTGTATATTTTATTATGTTGCCCCAAAATAATTTTATTATGGAGAAATGTAACCAGACATTCCCTTGATATTTTTTTATGTTTTGCATTTTGAACTAAGCCATTCATATCACATCAAATGATAAGAGAATAATCAAGTTTGGTTCATTAATTTTAGTGAACCAAGTTTACACCCTCTTTTAGTTATTATTACAAGCTAGACCTCAAATAATTTATCGCTAAAGATTCTAAATTTCACATAAACCCCAAAAAGAAACCATTGACAATCTCTTCTTCTAACATTCCAAATTCTTACAGACAACAAACTCCACAACCCAAGAAAGGAAGAAACATTATGTAAAGCAACAGGACAACATTAAAAAAAAAAAAAAA
>JACGDI010005528.1:437371-453061 GCA_014898725.1 Jacaranda copaia
CTCTCTGTGATAATTGCATTGTCTTGTTCTTAAGTTAGTCTTGTCTCATTTTTTGTGTCATTCGCATTTGGGTTCTCTGAAGTTGGGCGTTCGGTCTCTTTCTTTCTCCTATAGGCGGATTTTAGTGTGTGTAGACTAGTTGTGTTAGCATCAAAGAGGTGATTCAAGGAATAATGATTCAGTCTTGATTGATGGGATTCTTGGTGAGATGCCCAGAAACTCTAATGCTGGAAAACTAAAGATTTTGATGAAAATTTGGAAGCCCCATTTGCAGTCTTTGCCAATTTTTGTATTAGAGTTGGAGTTTGGAAGCCATTGAAGACAGAGGAAACTTGTTGGATTTTTCTTTTAGTTGATTTTGAGCAAAGATCACCTTTTTCGGAAGCGGGGTGTTGTGAAGTGTATACAGACTGCGCATGAAGAAATAGGTGGAAACAATGAAAGATGAAAATTCCCAGAAAAGCAAGGTTTTTGTTTTTCTCCACTTCTTTTGTATTTTCTTGAGGAAAAAAAAATGAAAATTTTTGAGTAATTTTTATACTGAAATGATTTTTGTTTGTGTTTTATATGAAGCTCGCATGGTCAAGGAAGCTGGTTAGAAAATGGTTCAATATAAAGTGCAAAAGTGAGGAAATTCTGGCTGACGCAGCTGTTTATGGAGGTGAGGTTTCAATTCTCTTGAAAAATGGTATCCAATTTCCAATTGGTTTACAATATCTTGGAGTCTTTCTTGATTTTCTGTTTTGAGATTGTCTGATTGATTGTTTCACTAAAAAAACTGGGATTCCTCTTTTTCTTCTTATTATTATTATTATTTTTTTTTATTAACTCTTTCTTTTTGTCTGTTGATTTTGTCATTTCTCCTGCCTTTACCTCAATTTTTAAAGTTCTTAATATGGTCAATGATTGGCAGCTGGGAAATCCAATGAAAAGAAACAATTTTATGAATTTTTATTATCTTGTTTTGTCTTTCACGGGTTGTCTTTTATTTGTTCAAATAATAGCTGCTTTTTTTGGATACTTTTTGATTTTTTCTTTCACACTTCTGCTGTGCTACATAATTGTAGAATTAACTTTCTTGTTGAACGGGAAGGAAAACAAATCCGCTTTAGTGAATTTCTATTTTTATACCTTTTTACATTATTACCAATTTTTGTAGTGTTACTGTCTTTTTCCTTCTTATCATGATTTAACGTAACAGGGCATTTTGTTAACTTGCAAGTTGGCAAATATAATTGGAAAAAATGTGGATTTATGTAAGGCCATTTGCTGTTTGATTTTGAGAAATGAAGTGTTAATGATTTTCTCTATAGGTTGTGATAGAGATTGGAGGAGTAGCTTCCCTGAAAGGGAACCATCCACAATCAAGAAAAGTAAAACAGGTTAGTGGCGTCATAATTCTAACTAACTAGTTCTTCAATATATACTTGGAAATCACTTCTCTGATGTTGAAGATATGATGGCCTTGTTTTTTCAGAAAATTCGGCAAGGAATATGGAGCGTTCCTTTTCCCGTTCGCGCTCCCGTTCCAGGCGAGGGAGAGGTTATCTTGATCACCCCCAGATTTTAAATATTCAGAATTATAGGTTTGTCTTAATATTCAGTTGCGCTTGGGCTTTAGATCTTGGTTGAAGTTCTTAAAGTCTTCCAATTCTTGGAGCAGTGTCTTTGTGTCGACATGGAATGTGGGAGGAAAATCACCGCAAGGCAATATGAACTTAGATGATTGGCTACATTCAGCACCTCCTGCAGACATATATGTTCTTGGGTATGAATCTTTATTCGTGATTCATCCATCTAGATACTACTCAATTTCAGCCTTTATTATCGAACTGGCCGTTTATTTTCTTTCAACCTTGTAGGTTCCAAGAAATAGTTCCTCTGAATGCTGGTAATATTCTGGGTGCTGAGGACAATGGTCCTGCCAAAAAGTGGCTTGCTCTTATCAAAAGAACATTAAACAATGGTCCTGGCACTAGTGGAGGCAGTGGGTACTACACACCGTCCCCTATCCCGGATCCCATTGCTGAGTGGAATGCAGATTTTGAGGGATCATCTAGGCACAAAGCCTCAACTTTCTTCCATCGCCGATCATTCCAGACCCCGCAATCCTGGAATATGGAAAATGACACGTCAATCCCACAACCTCGCCTAGATAGGCGATTCAGTGTTTGTGACCAGGTAATTTTTGGTCATAGGAGAAGTGACTTCGACCCTAATATGAGATGGGGTTACAGACCAAGTGACTGTTCCTCTAGTCAGAGGCCAAGTGATTATTCTTCCGGCCGCCGTCCGAGTGACTATTCCTCCGGTCCCCGGCAGAGCGACTATTCCTCCAGCCGGCGGCCAAGTGACTATTCATGGGGTCAGAGGCCAAGTGATTTCTCTAGATGGGGTTCGGATGAGGATGATTCACCAAGTACAGTGTTGCATTCACCAATGTCTCATAGCACATATGCACCTGCTGAAGAGGCATATTCACTTCCTGGACAATCAAGATACTCTTTAGTTGCAAGTAAGCAAATGGTTGGCATTTTTCTCACCATTTGGGTCCGGAGTGAGTTGAGGGAACATGTCCGTAACATAAAGGTTTCCTGTGTTGGTCGAGGATTGATGGGTTATCTTGGTAATAAGGTAGTTATTCACATTAGTAACAGTTATCTTTGCTGTAATTTTGCCGTTAAATAATTAGCTAAGAGGTGCCATTGGTTCCATTGCAGGGATCCATTTCAATCAGCATGTTGTTGCATCAAACAAGCCTTTGCTTTGTGTGCAGTCACTTGACTTCTGGTCAAAAAGAAGGTGATGAACTACGTAGAAATGCTGATGTTATCGAGATCCTAAGGAAAACAAGGTTTCCCCGAGTTAACGGCACCAATGATGAAAAATCGCCTGAGACAATCCTTAAACATGAGTAAGATCCCCTAGTTTCCAAGTAAATGACCAACTTCAATCTCTCTTTTTTGCGCCTGTTGTACGTAAAAATCCCATAATTAGCAGAAGTAACAAAATTAAATTGTTTATTACTTCACATAAACAGATGTTAAACTGTTCAATATTTATGTGAGTTAAACAAGAGCAACTTAACGTCAACAATTCTGGTTCTTTACCTTTAGTAATCATTACTATTTACTGATAATAAATTTTGGATGTAGTCGCATTATTTGGCTTGGAGATCTCAACTATCGAATAGCCCT
The DNA here is from genome assembly GCA_014898725.1 of Jacaranda copaia. Classification (NCBI taxonomy): domain Eukaryota; kingdom Viridiplantae; phylum Streptophyta; class Magnoliopsida; order Lamiales; family Bignoniaceae; genus Jacaranda; species Jacaranda copaia. The sequence continues at coordinate 440,569 of JACGDI010005528.1, forward strand.
GCCTTACCGGTCTGCCAAAGCACTGGTTGAAATGCAAAACTGGAGAGCATTATTAGAAAAAGACCAAGTATGATATAAGCGCTCTTACTGATGACTTATGCTTTTAGTTCTTCAGTGCCTATTTAGTTCAAATTTGTTTGCTCATTAGCCAATATGAAACTGAAAGAACAATACTTCCATTTTCTCGGACAGCTGCGGATAGAGCAGAGACAAGGACGAGTTTTTGATGGATGGAAAGAAGGGAAGATCTATTTCCCTCCAACATATAAATATTCACACAATTCGGACAGATATGCAGGCGATGATATGCACCCCAAGGAGAAACGAAGGACACCTGCATGGTAAGGACTCACATAAAGCAATATAACATTTTTTTTTTTGTTGTTGTTGTTTATACACACATATGTCTGGAGTCTGTTAGGCTTTGAACTCCCGACCTTACACATAATGTGTGAGACTTATGTTATTGGGCCAAAAGCTACTTGGCTATAAAGCAACATAGCTTAGAATAAGCAAACGGCTGCACTCAATACACGGTATTGGTGGATCAATTTATATGCCTTTTGCAAAGAGCTAATTCGGCTGATTTGCGTATCTGAAGGTGCGACCGAATTCTGTGGTATGGAGGTGGCCTCCAGCAATTATCATATGCCCGAGGGGAATCTAGGTTTTCGGATCATAGACCAGTTTCGAGTGTTTTTTGGGCCGAAATAGAGTTGGCCCCCAGCCGGTTGAGGAAAAGCATGAGCTGTTCAAGCTCCAGAATAGAGGTGGAGGAGCTTTTACCCTACTCACATGGTTATACAGAACTCTGCTTCTTCTAAAGGATGGTATGTGCTCTCTCTCCACTCGTGTTATCTGACATCCGCATGCTGTCTCAACGTCATGTGTCCTATGTATTGACTTTATCATTCATATGCCGGTTCTTGACATTAAATTATTGCATTCCTTTCTTGCGAAAACCTTAGCAGAAAAGTTCATTCAAATTGAAACACTCACTTATAACTAAGTAACAATTTTCTCGCATTACTAATCGTGTTTTTGTTTGTAGCTGTATTTTCTTTTCGAGTTCAATCCTCTTGTGCATTGTTGGTCCCCCGTCAGCAGGCGATAATTGCTTTCAAGAAACTCATCCTGAAGAACGATGGTGACATTCCTTTCCATTAACCAAGAAAGGTGGGTCCTTCCCCTCTTCCCCTTTTACTTTCTACATTCTGCTGCATACTTTTGATCTTTTCTCTAATTTTCTTCTTTATCCTCTCATCAGATTTGTAGATATTTACAATTTTGACGGCTAACTTTCACGCGATTTGGCTCGATAACGCACCTCTAATGGAGTCTAATTCAATATCAAGATTCATATTTTCCCATCAAAAGTTCAAGATGCCAAGTGGGAATACAATACAAGACTTGTTTTTTCTGTCTGATTCTGAGGATTCTTTCATTTGTTAGGACAATAGATTCTTGACAAGGATGGAACTAGAAGATGGTCAAAATAATCAGTCCCATTTCACCTTTTTCTTTTTCTTTTTTCATTTTTAAATGTGGGAATCTGATGTAACATTCATTGCTAAGTTTATATATATATATGGAAAATATATTAAGAGGGCCTTAGCTTTGTGCTCCTGTGCTTTTTGCCAATGATTTTACTGAAAAGTTGTTTTCTTGGTTGCCTCACATCTATTCTCTTTGTCTGCTTTTCTTTTTGTCTGAAAATTAAAGAAAAGGCCTCTGAGCTCACAACAAACTACAAAAAGCAAACGACAGGTTTACAGATATTGCAGTTGAATTTGTGGGGTGGGGTGGGGGTTAGGCATGACTGAGGAAATCTTTTATTTATGAAAGATGCTATTTGCATTAGACTTTTACAGTGTACAGTGGGAATTCATGGACTTTTTTTTGTAGAGGGCAAAAGTTTCTAGTACGAGACAGGGAATGGAGCAGAGTACCACAGTAGTAACAGTAATTATTGTATATAGGCATGCAATATGTTTGGCCCTGGGGGTACTTTGGGTTGTGGAGTAATTCTTGATTCTCGCAATCCTCTCTAACTTGGCATCAAGCAAAGTTCTTTCAAGCCTAGGTTAAGGGGTTCGTGCGATTTTATCATGCTCTTAAACTTGGAAAAGCTTTTAGCTGAAATTTTTGGTAAGGGTTTTTTCCTAAAACACATATCGAAGGGAGGAGAGATGAGAGCAGTTCGTAAATTATTAAATTTTTTTGTGAATCTTTTGATGTAATAAAAGATTCATGTATCATCATAATTCTTTAAGATGTGAATTAATTTATAAATTATTTTAAATTTTTTGATTCTATCAGTGTGAGATAAGATCTTGTATTATTATAATTTCTAGTTTCAGGGGTTTGAAAAGAGACATGTCACCATTATTTCTACGAACACATCAATGATACTGTTTTTTTAATAATTTCCGTATATTAAATATTTATATAAACAAAAGTAAAAAGTTTATACTAATTGATAATATTGGGCTAAAGGTAGTTGCAACTTATATTATAGTTGTGAGGATTGAAATATGGGGAAAAAGAAGAAAAATTAGACACGTCGCTCGAAAACACATTAACAAGCACTAGTGTTTTATTAATGATGTAAATATAAATTAGCATATAAAGAACTAAATATTTTTTTTTGTTTAATAGTGTATATATAAATTAGTATTTATGTCAATCTATAATAGAGGTAAGATCATTTATACCTCTAGTCATTAATTAGAGGTCACATTATAGAAGTAGGACTTTGAATTCTTACAAAACTTTGAAACTATGAATTGTTTAAATCCTTATTTCTGATTATAAATTATTATGTCAATATATACTTGTTTTGTACAGTTTTGGGAAAATGCATTTAAAAATTATGTTAATTGGATTAATGGCCGCAAGACCAAAGAAAGTAAAAATGAAGAAGGAAGAAAACGTGAACGGCAGGATTCGAACCTGCGCGGGCAGAGCCCACATGATTTCTAGTCATGCCCGATAACCACTCCGGCACGTCCACAAGATGGTAGCAGCATTGCATTTGTTCATAAATATCAACTTTTTAATTTCCCCTTCTTTTTTTTCTTTTTAAAGTGACAAGACAATGGAGGTTGTGTGGCTTTATTAACATTGTTAGAAGTCATCACATGGGAGAGAATTTCATGTTCATTGACAAGAGGCGACCTAGATGAGGATGACTAAAGATATTGGGAAGAGATAGACAATTATATAAGGATGAGGTGGTTTTGTTATTTTAAACCATATATATACTCAATTAAATTAGGATGAGCAGATAATTTTATGTCAAAATGATTTTGTTTAAAATGAAAAAAATGAGTAGATAACTCTATGCTAAAGTGATTTTGTTTGAAATGGTAAAGATGAGTAGATAACTTTATATGAAAGTGATTTTATTTGAAATGGTAAAGATGCATAGATAACTCTATGATAAGGTGATTTTGTTTTAAATAGTAGTCAATAACAATACAATAGTAGGTAAATGTATATATACGACAATCTTTAATACAACTCTGTATATAAGTAATGTTAGATAATAACAAAGTGGATATGATTTAATACACAAGACAATGACAAGTGTGTCTGGATGTCGTTTGACATGACAAAAAGTATTGTTTGTAATAAATACACTTTCATAAACATTAGTAGAAGAGTTACATGATATTTACTTTATCCCCACTCAATACAATTGGCCATGCCATCTTTTTATGTGGAAATTAAATTGACTTGACATGGTGTAAAAAAAATTTATTGAGAAAATGATTAATAATTAATTTTATTTATTTGTAAAATGATATTATAAAAATTACACATAATTGAATTGTTATAAGGTGAAGACACTATTTCTAATATAAATTGGCATGGCAGCAGCATGCCAGCAACATCTACATTCTTTGAAAATAATACATCTGAGAGCCCACATTTTTTTCTCCTTTCTATTTGTACTATAAAAGAAAGAATTTGCCTAATCGCGACTTTAGCTTCCTAAACCCGCTTTAATTCATCTTGTTCGCTAAGGTGCAGTCTCCCACCTTCCTACTACGCCAGTCGAGCAAAGCGTAGGCAAAACAAAGCCCTTAATAAGCTGGAAAAGGCAAAATCAAATATAGATCTGAAAGAAAATAGTGATATAGTAGATAAAGGAGAAAAACAGAAGAAAGAATTCAAGAAATGGAGTCGGTTTTTGGATTGGTGGGGAGAGATTTCGCGATAGTGGCTGCGGACACGTCGGCGGTTCACAGCATTCTCGTGCACAAGACTAACGAGGATAAGATCATGCTGCTGGATTCTCACAAACTCATGGGCGCCTCCGGCGAAACCGGTGACCGGTGACTTACTATTTTTCAATTTATTACGAATATGAATTTATTGTTAATGTTATTATTGTTTTTATTTCATTGTTTAGGTGAAAATGTAGTATAACAGTGTAGAAGTATAACTATGTTCTGTTTGTTTTTGATGTCTTTTGCAAAAGGATTTGAATTTGTCTTTTGATTGTCTTTTTGTTTCTGATCGCCAAAGTTGTAGGATGATTATGTCGAAATATGGTAATAGTGAACATATATGGGCGATGGAAAATTTTTGTGCCTCTACCTTCTTATTTATTTGGGTGAAATGACTGAAATTCTGTTGTTATGCTAAGTGTTAGCCATCTGTTTGTGCGTGTGTTTGGAGTGCATTCATAAACGCTACCATATTAGCATACAGGTTTATAATGTAATGCTTGCATTCTGTATGGAAATTATCCATGGTAAAGATATGTTTTTTTGTCCTGGTTCACCTACCCAGTTGCTATTTCTGTTGGCTAAAAACTCTTTTACTCTTATCTGAGTTTAAAAGTCATGATGATTAATATTTCGTGAAATTTTTTCCTAGGGCTCAGTTCACAGAGTATATACAGAAGAATGTAGCCTTATACCAATTTCGGAATGGTATTCCTTTGACCACTGCTGCTGCTGCAAACTTCACCAGAGGCGAGCTTGCCACAGCCTTGCGGAAGGTAATGAAGCCTTATTGGGTTTACTGTATTACAACTTCATTTAATAAGAGTAGAACTTTAGGTTTACATTGTCGTCCTTGCTGGCTAACTGAAAATCCTTTCTGAGGCTGTGCAGGAAGATCAGGCTTACATTGATTTCTGATCAGAATGGGATCTCAACGTCTTTTACATGATTAAATTTTTTTAATGCTGTTGAAGTCTGTTTATGCCAAATGTTCTGCAAAAGTTTCATTAGTGCTGCTGTGCTTGTTTATTGATTAATTTTATTTGAGTATACTATGCGTTATCTTGTATTATGGCCAAGAAACATATAGAATGAATCTCATACTAATGCATATTGAAATAACTAGTGCCTAAAAGAAATTTTGTCATCGTACCTGTCTGTTCATGCCACCTGTATCCTTGTACTCACATGGTGAGTGTTGGATCGAAAAGTGTGAAGCCTTTACCAACTAATTGATTCTATATCATCTGGTGATTTTTGGGGAGAGCTGTATGAAAGAAAGAGTATTTAGATATTTTTGAAACAGTAGAAGAAGGATCACAATAGTTGTGAATTTTGAGCATCCTTATGCATATTCACTAACCTCAGTTTTGCTTAATTTCTTTGGGGAATATTAATTGTTTATCTTTTGGTAAATTAATTCTGCTGATTTTGGTTTTCTCAGAATCCATATATGGTGAACATCATTCTTGCTGGGTACGACAAGGAGACTGGCCCTTCTCTCTACTATATCGATTATATCGCTTCCCTTCACAAGCTTGACAAAGCAGCATTTGGATATGGATCCTATTTTGCACTCTCCATGATGGATAGGCACTACCGGCAGGACATGACAGTCGAAGAAGCTATTGAGTTGGTTGATAAGTGCATAATGGAAATACGGAGTAGACTGGTCATTGCCCCACCAAACTTTTTAATCAAAATTGTTGACAAGGACGGGGCAAGGGAGTATGCTTGGCGCGAGTCCATCAAGGATGCCCCTATTCCTGCAGCCTGAGGCTTTTCGCTTAGTTAGAAGTTTTAAATGTTTGGTGATGCATTCAAAAATTTCAAGTCACTCTTTAAATCTATACTGGATTTTTTTTATCTCTATTTGTAATGTGCTAGAACCTTTGCAGTTTGGGGAATTTACTTGGACTTAGTGTAAACTGTGGCAGTGAGCTTTCCTCTTTCCCTAGCTTTGTAATCAAGGCAAAATTAGGCTATTAACAACAGAGATTTCAACAATATGAGTTCTTTTTTTTATATTCAGAGCCTTAACAACTTCTGCACTTGAGTATATATAATAATTTTTTCTTGATCTAGGTGCTGGCATCCACACCATGAAGCAAAAACAATGGTGTTCTTATGCAATGGAGTTTGAAACGAGTGCTACTATCAGTATGTTTATTGAAAAACGCAGCAATATTTTGGCATTTGCGCCATCTGAGGAGAAATGATCCCAGCGCTCAGGAATGCCCAGCTTGGGCTGAGGGCTGATGCTGAAAGTTTGATTCTTGTCAACCATGGAAGAATTGTCTCCCTTTGAATTTAGAGGAATTTCATTTACTTTTGGAGGCAAAGGTACAAACATGTCATCCCTTGGCAAATCTGGTGGCATAAGCACTGGCACTGCTGGTGCTGCCGGTGGCTGGTTCAGCTGTGGCACTGCAGCAAGTGGTGGTGCAATCACAACGGGGTGTGGCTCTAAAACTTGAACCAAATGATCAAAATCAGGTTGAAAGTAGAAACTAAGTGAGGCCATATGGGAAAAGGAACAGAATTTTGCAAAAAGGGTTTCTTTATATCTTACCTTGGCAATGAGTTAAAGGAGGCACTGATATATAGCAGTTTGAGAAGAAGACTGAAAGTTCAGTGCTGAAGACAGGATAAATAGAAGGCCGTAGCAATGAGCAAAGGCAATAGTATCCTGCTTTAACTGCTTGATTCAGAGAAGCACAGCAAGAATCAAGAGAGAATGGAGTTTTAGTACTGGGAACTAAACACTGCTGCAAGTCTATGCCCACAAGAGAGCATCCTTGAACCTGAGAATTTATGGCTAACGACGATTCGGAAGCTAGAACTATTGCGGCCCAAAAGAAGCACAAGTAATGCAACCCCTCCATTTCCTCTTTGAAATATATGCAGTGTTAATGGGACTTTTCGAGGAAGTTTATAAGCATATATTCAACACACAAGTGACTTTTATTCTCTGTGCATTAGGGTGGTTTTGGCATGTTTCTGACCTACTACTCAGTCAGCAAAATCTTGCCTTGTGTGTGTTTTTTTCAAATATCTGGTACCATCTTGTGGGGGGAATATTCTGTGACAATTTAGGTCTAGTTTATATGGTTGAGTCCAGATGACACAGGTTAGGCAGTCAAATTCATGAAATGGGAGTGAGTGGCCTGTTTGAACAATCCTTTTCATCAGGTTTTGGAACTTCTTCTCTGTTTTCAGTTGCAACACAGATTTCATGGTGATGACTTCTTGTATTATTTTGTAACTTATATTAGCATAAAAAAGTTATCAAGAATACAACCATGCGAATTGACAATCTCCTGCCGATACACTAGATTGAGCACAAGTGATTTCGGATATGCATTCAAAATCTTGGCTAATGGATCATAGCGGTAGCTTCAATAGACCCATAGATCATGGAACCTTTAGTGTGGAAAAAGATCATTTATATAGATACGTATAAGATTGTTTTCTTGTGGAATAAATATACTGTAAGGTCTAATTTGCTTGAATTTTTAAGTTATCTCATAATTATTTATTATATGATAATTTGTGTAATTGTTTATTATTATGGTATTGTTTGATTTGTATGACAAATAAACTCATGAGAGCTGGCAAGTTAATTTATCTAGCCCTAAGTATTCTATTAATTACGCATCAATGTTTGTTTATATGCATAAAAAATTCTCAAGTTCAACGTAGTAATTGTATTAGAAAGGGATAAACTTTTAGTAGGCGGTGCTGTGACAAACTTGTTTTGGGGGAAAAAAATATTATTAATAGAGTTAAAATTAGAGTCGGTCGGAATAAAAAGAAAATTCAATTTTTTTTGGTTTTTACACTGTTTCTAATTCTTTGTGGAGTTATTCATCATTTGAGGGACTATGTGCCATTTGTTGTGTGAAAAAAATGAAACAAAGGTTCAAACAACCTTACTTTCCATAGAATCACTTTTTTATTACATAGAATGAATCAACAATGACACTCAATTATCTCAAAACAAATAATACCAAATAAAAATTAGAAATCCATCTAATCCCAAAGAATGTTTTGCATAAACATGACCTACACAAGAATCCTAGCGTAACATATCAGCAGCACTTCAACAGCAGAATGATTCCCAAAACTGGTACAAGAAGAGAAGGCCAAGCAGTGTGAGATGGCTGTGCAGCTGATGGAGTCAAAGTTGGCCTCATTCCAGGTGGCGTCAGAGTTGGAACTAAGCCGCTGTCTGGCGCCTGAGGAGGCGGCAGGTCACTTTCCGGTGGAAATGATGGCGGTGTGAAAGGCTGTGGACTAAATGGAGCTGCGAAATTTTGAAAAGACATAATCAGATATTCTTTAGCTGATGCTAAAAATTATACTTTACATTTGAATCAGGAGTGACCATTGGGTGGGTCATGTCCCATGCCAGTGAGTTCAACATAAATTTAGATAGATGAATTGAGAATGAGTTGAGTTGGAATTAATTAAGTTCATTGTTAGAAAACTATTTTAATTCATTCTTTTTAATTGAAAAATCAATTCAAATAATAATAATAATAATATTAACATGTCTTTTACACTTTGTGCAATGTACAATTTCATAACACAGATAACTTATTAAATTTTAAGCTTATATTGTTAATAGGTAGATGTTATTTCAATCTAAAAATTATTAATAATCCAAAAGCACTCAGCTTAGACAAAAATGAGGAAGAAAAAATGATATAAATTTGTGATTATTGATTCAAAACTAATTTTTCAAGGCTTCTTAATTTTTTATTAAATTTTTGATCAGATCCACTTGAATCCAAAATTTAATAAAATCCACTCTATTCAGACCCACTTACAAAATTTTAGAACCAAATCCAACCCAAAACTAATTGAGTTGGGTCGAACCCATAGGTTCTAATTCAGTTTGCCACTTCTTACCGAAGTATAATATAGATCTGCTGTAAAGTTTAAATGAAAATAGTACCTCTAGGACTTGGAGGAGATAATCCATGTCCATTCTGTCCTGGATTTCCTGGATCTGGCAAAAAGAATAACATAAACTGAATTAGATTATATACATAAATGCAATAGATTGATAGAGTTAGGTAAATTAAGCAGAACCAAAATGCATGGCTGCATTTTTTGCATTCATTCATATCAGAATCTTGCTTTTAAAACTGTTAAAACTTGTTGAAATATACCTGGAGCTGGAACTGGGCTGGCAGTGGCTGCAATTTGGAAAACAAGAACTCAAATTAATAAAAGTACATGTGCACTTTTTTTTTTATCAAAAAAATGTTTAGTCGAGTTGGCTCACAAGCCCTAATTTGTCGTCCCTACAATGGCTATGTAAGCAAAAAATTGTTGGAAAGTTGTATTACCTTTGCACTCAACTGGAACGCCAGACATCCTACAGGCACGCGGAAGAGAGATTGCTAAGGTTCGATTTATAGGAACTTGGAGAGGGACGCCGCCTGTGACAAAAAGGCACAAGCAGTCTTGTCCGTTGCTCATTAGGTCTCTGAGGGAATTGCAGCAGCCTGAAGTTGGCGAGGATGCATTTGAGCCGGTGGCAAGAAAGTTTACGCATGGGTTGAAGCTACGCATCATTGCTCCCGTGCATAGGGTGGTCGACTGGGCATTGGCCGGAGCGACTACAACTGTTAATGCTATAATAAGATGTAATAGTCTGTGTGAAAAACATGCGTACTTTTCCATGATTGTTTGGTTTTGCGTTGTGGGGGCTGAGAGAAATGGATTTGCTCAGATTGTGTGGTGAAGATGTAGAAGGAGAATGCTTGAGGACTTGGTGTTAATTGGGATGTGAATTTATATAAGATACAGAGTTTAGAATAGAGAAGGAAAGGAGAAGAGAAAGTTGGGTTTTGGGGCTCAACTACCTTAACTAACTCTTTGTGAATTATAGAGATTTAGGTGACCTTGCTAGGTTTCTTTGTCACTTTCCGATTCTTTCCTTTCTTTTTTGGTTGACTATAATAAAAGAAAATAAAAACCAAGAAATTCAATATTTAAATCAATAAGCAAAAAAGTATAGAAAATTGGATTACAATTTTAAAGGATATCATTTCTTACGTCACTCCAATTAGATCATTTTATAATTAAATCGAATGTCAAATGAACATTCTAGGCCCAAGATTAATATGATAAATAAAAGGACAAATAAAATAAGGCATACCCACGATCACTTGCAACGAAGAAATAACTAAATTAAATGTAGTATATTTAGTTCACTCATAATTGTTGAATTAGACGTAGCAAGCAGTGTTCGAAAAATCAAACCGTTTATTGAATTGAAAAATTTACTGATTCATGGTTCACTGATTCAACTGTCGGTTGGATTGTAATTGAGCCGTGAGGTTATAATTATGAAATACATATATTATACATTACTTAAAAATTAATAAAATACCAAAATATAAAATATAAAGAGTTTAAAGGATATTGTCCAATATTACAATCCAAATTTCACTATTCATATTATAACTTATTGTAATAATTTAAATATATCAAGTCTAAAATTTAAAATTGAGAGTGTATAAGTTAATTCTAAATTCTAAACTCTAAATTAAGATTTATTTTTTTAATTTTAGATAGCTTGTGAAGTGTACTTTAACCTTTAAACTTTGTATTTAGACAAAATAAAAAATAAAAAAAATAATTTTATTAAAAATTAAATAAAAAAATCGGCTCAGTTCAATGGTTCAACGGTCTGACCGGCCAATTTGAACGATTTTTACAAAATATGACTTTTTATTTTTCATTTTTTCAATTTTTTGTGAAAATCGGACCGATTCACTACCCGATTGATAATCCGACCGGCCAATTCGATCCGATTTTTTAACCAGTGGGAGAAGGTGGTGAAAATTATCCACCTCACTTTAATTCAACAATTATAAATGAATTGAATGTGTTTTACTCGATCTAGTCGAGAATTTCAGTATCGGCGACAATTTCCACTCCTATTGCCTCTTTTGGATTGAAAATAGTCCCATCAAGGTTGATCTTTAGTCGTCAATGATCAGTGGCCTTTTTTCATTATCTTGCTCATAGAACTCTATTTTTTATTATCTGGCTACAAAGTCAATAATAATTTGTTTGTTTGTTGTGTTTGAATTATGAATGATATGTATGCTTATGATAAATGATGGATTATTGTATATTTTATTTAAAGTTTATTTGCATATTTAAATAATTTAATATTTAATTTTGATTATTTGCTTGACATGATTATTCAATTTAATAAACAACAATTTATTTTTAATTTAAATTGAAAAATATATCATATCACAATGCCTTAATACACAAACCAAGGTTGCCTCTAAATGCATGATGGCATGATGGCCCCTAACTGGATTAAAAGCTTCTAAAAATAAATCAAATATTGAAATTGAGTTGGAATGTATATCTATTATGTAATATCAAAATAAGCAAATGAGCTCTAAGAATATTAAGGTTTTTGTGAGGTTTTACAATTTTTTGTGATACTACTATATTACTTAACTTTTGATCCATACAATGAAATTCTTTTGAATTAATTTATTCAATCCCTCGCGATTTATTTTTGATTAATAACTTTGGAAACTATTAAGAAATCATGATGTTGTAAGATCCCATTAAACTTGTCCCTTGATTCTGCTAAATCTGAAAGGCGGTTGTGGCCTAGTCGTTTCCAGAAGAGAGCTAACTGGATAATTTGTATTAGTGGTAAGCAGCGAAGCTAGTGGGTGCGGGATATAAATGAATTGAATCGGCTTGCGAGCTTTATAAATTGTGTTCAAACCTTTATTTTATTTGTATTTGTATTTGAGATTTGCAAGTTAATTTATGAGTTGATATATAATTAAATATTATTTTTTATTTTATTAATAAATAAATATTATATTACTATTATTTTATTTTAAGTTTGAGCTTGAATTTGACTTTATAGTTCATTTGACAATTTGAACTTAATCGCGTCGAACCAAGCACAGCCAAACTTGAGTTGAACTCAAGCCGGAGCTCGAGCCTAATATATACATTTTGAATTCAAGCCGGAGCTCGACAATTCTCTCAAGTTTGATTTGACTCAATTTAATTGCTCCCCTACTTGCCCCAATTATTCTACAATTTCAAGTTTTACATATAAATTAAATTAAATTTGAAGTTTGGCCTCCTCTAAATTTTTAAATTGCTCTACGATGCAAGCCAACATCTCTATCTCGCCCCTTGGGGCGAGTGGAGGGACTTGCACATAAATTAAATTAAATTTAAACTTTTGCCTC
>JACGDI010005528.1:456441-484618 GCA_014898725.1 Jacaranda copaia
AAGGTCTCTCTGACAGATTTTAATTTACAAATTACTAATACAAATAATTTCAAATTTACAATCCCTTTATAAGAAATTATAGATCAAATTAATTGGAAAATCATCAAACCAACCAAATAATCTCTTTATAAAAAGTCGTCTATCACCAACCAGATAACTAACTTTTTTCCATATGTCCTCATGGTCCTAAATTTCTCAATAAAACTCCACGTAATCCCCTCCCCAAAAACCCATTCCCAGTATCAGTATCTAGTGAAATAATTCAAAGAATTCTTCAAAGTAGGAAAAAGTTGGCAACCCAACAACCCCAACCCCTACACCCACCACCCAATTAATACCAGTCTTTGACTCCTCAGCCCAACTCCCCTTAAATACACCAAAAGCCATAACCAAACTCTTGTACTCCCCCTCATTCCACAGGCAACTTTTCAAAGCACAAACTCAACAAAATGGCACCCCAACAAGTTTCAATGGGCTTACTCTTCTTGATTCTAGTCCCCATGCTCTGGGCCGGCGGCGCCACTGCTCAATCGAGTGATTGCACCAATGTGCTGATCAGCATGTCGCCCTGCCTCAACTACATCTCCGGCAACTCTTCCGCCCCTTCCGCCGCCTGCTGCACGCAGCTCGGCACAGTGGTCCGTTCCCAGCCGCAATGCTTGTGCCAAGTGCTTAATGGCGGAGGCTCCAGCCTGGGACTCAACATCAACCAAACTCAGGCTCTGGCCCTGCCTCAGGCTTGTAGCCTCCGAACTCCCCCTGTCAGCCAGTGCAATGGTAAAAAGGACTAATCCCATTTTCATAAATCCAAATATTTATATCTATGTAATATTTATTGAAGAAATCAATTTTTTTATTCTTGCAATTGCAGCTGCTTCCCCATCTGGCTCTCCTGGTTCAACATCAAATCCTCCCAAAACAAATTCAGGTTTCCCATTTCTTCTTCCAAATGTTAATTTGGTACTCAACAGCACAAATACTTATATTTGGATCAAGAAAATTATTAAGAAAAAAGAAATGAAAAATCAAAAGTACAAATATCAAAGCAAAAATTACATCATTTAAAGCATGACATAAATTTCGCTTAGCATTTCTTCGTTAAAATATAAAGTTCAAACAAATGGTTATGACTTATGGTTGTCGAGGATTTTAAAACTAAAATTTTCTACTTCTAGTCAACTTTTTTGAATAATTCCGTGATGTATTGAAATGTGATTTTTTTAAAGCTACAAGCACTTAAATAATAGGATTCAAGTGTACTGATTTGATAAAATGGGTCGACCCGGTTGAATTTGAATGACCCAAAAAAAGACTAATACAATTAATTATTTATTGGAGAATATTTTAATAATGACACGTGGAATTAAAACTTGAAAAGTTTCTAATTACTTTTACCGTGTTTTGATTGGCTATGTGATGCAGGGGGTGGATCAAAAACAGTGCCATCATCTGGAGATGGTTCCTCAAATGCAACTTCTTCCACTAAGTTTACTACTTCTGTGCTATTTTTTCTTGTTTTCACAGCAAGCTATGCTTCTATTTTCAATGTGGTTTGATTCTTCACTTGGTCAGCCTGCCTACCTTTATGACTTACACACACAGCTAGGAATAGTGTGTGTGTGTGTGTGTGTGTGTGTGTGTTTTGCGGTAATATTTAATGGGTTGGTGAGGGGTTCTGGATTGAGATTAGTTGGGTTATTGTTTATTCAATTAATGGCCTACTTTTGTGGACTAATCTGATTTTGTACCAATTTTTCTTTATTGTAATAAAGATTATTCATTTCCTAAATCTCTTCTATTCCAAGTTGCATTTGAAAATGTATGGTAGGATGACTTTACACTCGTAAGTTGTTTATGGAACCAACAGCCATGTTGGATTGTGTGTTATACTTAGGAGTGTTTATTGGATTGGATTTACTCGATGAACTCTATGTTTGGAGCCAAATTAATTTAATTAGTTCATGTTGGATTGAGTAATTGGATCCAATTAAGTAAAACTCGATCCAAATCAATTACAATTGTGTTGGACTTGAGTTTTATTTTTTGTATACCTGAACTAAACTGATCCAACCGGACTAACTTCATTAAAATTAGAAAATAATTTATTTCTTTTGTTTTTCTTCACTTTTCCATCTCTAGTTAGTAGTTTCTTTGATATATGTTGGAATTTGATAAATTTATTCTGTTTTCTTCATATGTATTTAGATTTCTACCATTTGGTTGAAGAAATTGGAATTTTACAATTTAGTTAGTATATAGTTTTCATATACAAAAAATAAGGAAGAAAAAAATGAAAAAAAATAAATAAGTAGACCTGATTGCTCGACCGAACCAATCCAATCTAAATTGGATTGGTTTGGTTTGGGTTTGAACACCCAATTTCATAAAACTCGATTTGATTCAACCTGACAAAATTTAATTGATTTGAACTGCTTTTTCTTACAAATTCAACCCAATCCGACCCGTGAATACTCCTAATTATACTCAATTCATTGTTAGTTATTAGATTGAGATGATGATGATTTGATTTTCACAACTAAAATTCCTTCGATTTAATAATTTTAAATGAATCAAGCATCTTACACTCTCTTCGTTTGAAATTTTATACCCTGACATAGTTTTGTGATTTATTTTACACATCATAAGCATTTTATAAATTATTTATAAATTTAAATTATATAAGTCATATAAATTAAGACTTACACTTAACTTTTTTAAATCAAGGAATTCCTTTCTTCTTTATTTAACATGCACTAACGAACTCTTTTGAGCCATAAGAAATGGTTCATTCGAAATTAGAAGATAAAGAACTTCTACATAACGAAATGAATCAATAAAAGATCTGGTTAAAAGGATATTGACAAGTAGATTTATTTCATGTCAAATAGTCTTCAAATTTATCTAACAAGTATTGTATTTTTTTATGATTATGCAATAATTTTATTTGCATAATAAATAAATTCAAAAGGTCATGTGAGTGAATTATCGTACCTTTTGATCTTATAAAAACGAGTTATAAAATTGATACGTGCCTTTATTTCAGTTAAATTAAATGTACAATAAGTTTGAATAAAATGCTCATTTGCAAGATGAATAAATCCAGAAGGTTATGTGGGTGAACTATCATACCTCTTGGTCTTATAAAAACGAGTTATGAAATTGATACAGGCCCTTATTTCATTTAAATTAAATGCACAATAAGTTTGAATAAAATGCACATTTTTATTCAAACCAAACTAGCTGTAGAGGTAGTCCAGTGGCTTGTAATTCAAGTGGCATTAGTTTTCTCTATTACGTGGGAGATTTCGTGTTCGATTTGAATGGGTATCGTTTATCTTAAGGAGGACAAAAAAAAAAAGAAAACTAGCTGCAGAGGTGCTATTCAGGCCAAATCCTACCCCTATTATTGTCTTCATCCCTATGTAGATCAGAATTATGCAGAATTTCATGCCATAATTCAAGCCAAGAAATATTCACTATCAATGAACCCATCTAGAATATTCGGAGTTTAGAACCCGACCCATTTATATAATTAACAGCTATAAGTAGTTAACTCAAGCTAAGCCTAAAAACAAGTGAAGGCAATGATGGCTCTTCGCTAATGTTTCTTCATTATGAATATTTTTATTTTTTTTGAAAAAACAGTAGCATATGCATAAAAAACAATTATATAATTGAATAATTTATTTTACTTTATGTGATTAAATCATGAATATTAATTATTTTTAATATTTAATGAAAAAAAATTTATTACTACTAAAATAAAATAATATGAATATTTTAATTAAAATATTATGTTCGAAGATAATTTATACTTAAATAAGTTGTAGAATACCAAGAATTGCTCACTCTAAGTTTATAAATTATACAAAAATTTATAAAATGATAAAATTTTAAAAAATAAATAAAAAATTAAAAAAATAAAAATAGTGCATAATGTTTTACTAAATACGCTTTTTAAATTAGATATATATATATATATATTAATACATACATATTTTGATATGATAAATAAGTAAATAATTTTTTATAATATAAAACTTTTTTGTATGATTTCTTAATAATGTGGAAGTTATAATTACAATTTTCATGATATTTAAAAATTTTAAATGTTAAATATTTTTTTATTAGAGTAAATGTATAATATCTTTGTACTTTATCTATGAAAATAGCTTACATTAGGTTATTAATTATTTGATAACTAATTCAATAAGTAGTTTGTAACATACAATTTTTATAAGCTAAAATATAGCTCTTAATTTTTCATATAACTCTGACAAGTAAAATTTATTTATTTTTATTTATATATATATATATATATATTTATTTTATTATTTTTGAAAGTATCAGTTTTAAAATTATCAATTAACATATATTATGTACATGAATAAAATAATAAGTAAATTTTTAGTATTCAATTTAAAATAAAATATCTATCTCTCATAAGTTTCTTTTATAATTAGAATACAAAAATTACAGATAGTTACATGGATACTTATTTTTTTAGTCAAATTTTTTTGATCTCACATCATTAATCCATGTAAAAATATTTTCATGAATTATTATAAGCAAAAATATTAAAATAAATGTATGCAGTATAATTATAAAATAGTTTAATTAAATATATTGAAAATATAAAAATTGATATCATTTGCTATTTAAGTGGTTATTTATCAAACTTTTGAAAAATTTCAACTATGTCAACTATACATATGTCCCATATAAAAGAATTTATTTCAAATAATTGAAAATGAGTTCTCCATTATTATATTACTAAAAAACTAAAATAAATTAAATTAATAATATAAAAATAAAGTTAGAGTTTATAGTTGTTGTAGGAAGTAACTGTTTATATTTGATACAAATTCTTCAATAAAATTATTTGTTATATTCTATATATATAATTTTATCTAAAAATATTATTGCAAAAATATTTGTTTATCTCTTTCATTAGCAACAAATAAGTTGTAAATTTTTTTAAGTAAGTCACGAAGTTGAGAGATAATTATGGTTGTTAGGTATTTTAGTTTTACTTTTGAAGTTGTTTAGAAAATAATTATTTAATTACTAAATAAAACTAATTTATTTGATCAAATGATTGAATATTTTTATTTATTTATTAATTTTTTATTAGAAATAATTGAATAATTGAATGTTGTATTACTTCAACTAAAAATAATGTGATTGTATCTATGTAAATACAAAATATTTTATTAAATATAAAAAATTGATTATTATTTTGAAATAATAGTTAGCAACTACTTTGTTAGGTTAAATTATAAGCTTTTTTTTTTTTTTTTTTATAACAATGTATAATTAAATCAAAAAGAAAAAAATAAGTTAATATTTATTAGAGCTTAGATTTATTGGATAACTTCATTACTGCATATATTAATTTAATTTTTGATAGTTAATATTATACAAGTGAATATAAATTAGTAAATATGAAATATATCAATTGTGTAAAAGTATTTACTTAGCAATGAAATTTTAATTTTTAGTTGTATATATATAAATTTTTATAAACAATTTATTTCTTGAAGAGAAATAAAACAATTTTCGTATACAAAAATTATAAAGAAGTAAAGATTCAACCAATCAAAATAAATTTATCAAAGCAAATGATATTATATAGAAAAATTAAGAAAAAAATTCTTTCTTATATGCACATAATTAGAAATGTGTAAATAAAGTGCTAATAAATTTAATGAATATTTTTTATAGAAAAATATATAGTATTTCTTCATTCATTTGATAAGAAAATTAGAATAATTTCAACAACTTAATAAAATTATAATATTTTTAAATATTTCATAACATTACATTATTCAAATATGAAGTATATATATTTTTTTATTGAGATAAGTCAAGAGAGTTGCAACTAAAATAATAGAAAAATAAAAAAAATGAATATCAAATATAAATTCCTATATGAACATACAAAATATTTGATAATAGTATTGAAAATAAATATATAAAATATAAGTAATTGAAATAAAAAAGTATTGTACGCTGATACTTTAAGTAATATAAAAATTACAATCCTAAATTGGTCATAAAAACTTTAATTTTAAATAAATATGGAGGAAATAATAAAGTAATAACATTGATAAAATATTTAAATACATTATAAACGTATCTGATTAATTTAGAATAAAAACAAAACAAAAACAATATAAAGATATGTTAAAAACAATATTAAAAATTTTCTACGAAATGAACTTTAAATTAATTGAAAACAAAAAAGAAACATCGTTATAGTATGCTAACTGGGGGAAAGAAGTCCTATAATTAAAAATATAAAATTGTACTTCAAATAATGTGGAAATAAAAAGTAAAAAAAATAATTATAAAATAATAAAATTTATATATAAAATAAATAAAATATTTATCGTTAATCTTGTGATAAATTAAAATTATGAAATAGGATTTTGTGATAAGATTACTTCATATGATACTTATAAAATATTTTTTAAACTATAAACAAATTTAGTGAGATAAAAATATGATTATAGATATTATTTGAATTATCTTATGGGATAAAAGTCTATATTGCAATTTTGGATAAACCCAATATGATATTTTAGTTATAATAGATAAATTGATTATGTTAAAATGAAATATAAAAGTAAATAAACAAGCAATGAAAAATTTTCAATTGAATTATAAAATTCAAAATTCTAAAATTTGATATTTGATCAAAATTGCCAAATTAGAATTAAAATTACATAATTACAAATCCCACACCATTGTAATATATAATGGTATAGATAGATTAGATATTAATAAAAAAAAATTATTACCCACACTACTAAAATAACATCAATCCGCCATTTTGGTGTTTTTTTTGGGAAAGTGACTAAAATACCTCATTGTCATCTCTTAGTCTTCAAACTATGACATATGCAAAAAAAAAAAAACAAACAAACAAACTATGACATATGCAGTAACTAAAATTTACATTCTACCCGCTATATAACCCTTGTTATTAATTTATCATAATTTTTTATTTTCATTGTGTAAAAATTTAAAATAAATGTATTAAAATTATTAAAAAATTAGTATTATATAAAAATAAATGAATACTTTTGGTTTTATATTATAAAAAATTTAACACACACATATACTGTAATAAAATCATCGGCATAAGAAGACAAATATCCAAATTAGTGATACTTAAATAAAAAATAACTTGGTCATGGAGCCTTAGTTTTAAGACTTATAAATGGCATCATTAATGTTTTTCTTGTGTTTTTTCCAGTGTTCATAGTTAAATTAATGGTACACAAATGAATTGTAATGAGTTAAATGTAACTTAAAGCAATGAAAGCAATATTAGCCCTAATGCAATACTCAACACCAGTATAGAATTTTGGAAAAAGTTCGAAAGAATTATGAAATGTTATAGATATATTAGATGTATCTAGAAACATAGCAATTACTTTAAGAAAAAGTGTTTTTGAAATATGCTACGAATAATAGTTTTGAGCACTAGAAAGCTTTTTTAAGTCGTTAGATGCTCTCGATCTCAATTTCATTTGTGGATACAAAAAGTATAAATAAGAAATAGGATCTTATTTATAAACAATTAAATTTGAAAAGATAGTTTAACGGTGAGTTTTCTTTCCGTAAGCTTTATTGTCGAAATTTCCACTTTTGTGCAATTTCTTTGCTCAAGTTTTCTAATTAATTTCTTCACATACAAGTATTTTGAGTGATGTTGGCTTAGTGAAGTGGTAAGGAACAGCAGAAAGAGCTAAAACCGTAGTGCATATGATTGAGGGAACAAATGCATGACAAAAGCTCAAAATATTTTTGATTTCATTATATGTTATTGTTATATTAATGTAATAATTGAAAAATATGTATATTGATATTAAAATATTAATTGAAAGATATAACTATATTGATATGTATATCGATTAGGTCTTCCTTCTTAACAGTCTTAACGACCAGTGATCTACTGAATGAATGCCACTTAGCTCTATCTCCCTATTGCCAAGTCAACGGCATTGGATGGGGCTAGTGTCATTGCAATGGTATTCCCTTTCTTTGATTCTTTATTCACCCCTGAAACCCTCCTTATAACATAAATCGAGCCAGAAAGAGAAAGTAGAAGAGGAAAAACGGTATTTTAAGAATGAAATACTTCCAAAATGAAATTAATAATATATTTTTTAGCATTAAATTATTTTTCATCCATTAAACTAGAATAAAGACATCATTTATACAAAAACAAAGAATAGGAAAATTTTCCTTCTATCCACACGAATTCTAGTTGTGGCACTGCGGGGGTTGGCGTGGATGTAGGGGTCTGGGCATGATATGCCATCATCCCAGTAATCACTACTTTGTGTGTTGAGGAGAAAAAGAAAGGGTTTTCATATTCCGTCGTCTAGAATCACATCTATTCACATTCACTATGTTAGAGTATGTTAGAGAAATAAAGAGGAAAAGAAAGAGCACATAAATTCTAAAAAATAAAAAGCTTGTATGGCAATTATCATCAACACTTTTGGAAATTATGGATTGCTTTTCTTTTTGCAAAGGAACTACATTATGAAAAAATTGTAATTTATAGGGGTGATGTGTCTCAATTATTGATTTTTATATGTATATGAGTCTAATAATAGAGGTCTATAAGAAAAAGAATTTGAATTGAATCATGAAGAATTTACAAATCATATTGTTGAGTTTATTGACAAAATAATATTTGATAAATTAATAATAAATAA
Organism: Jacaranda copaia; assembly: GCA_014898725.1. NCBI lineage: Eukaryota > Viridiplantae > Streptophyta > Magnoliopsida > Lamiales > Bignoniaceae > Jacaranda > Jacaranda copaia. The sequence goes on from JACGDI010005528.1 coordinate 465,177, forward strand.
ATAAATAAATAAATATATATATATATATATATATATAAAAATTATTGTGTTAAAAAAAATTTGTTCTTGTTTATGAGAAATTTTTTTTGGTTATGATCTTTTCTTATCAACATACATTATTGATGAGATTTTTTTTGGGTGATCTTTTCTAATCAAGATACACTATTGAATTGAATATTCAAACTCCATAAAATATTTTATTTTATTTTATTTTTTGTGTGTAATCACTGTCAAATTTCAAGGAATACTCTCTCAATTTTTTTTTATTCTTTCACTCATAATTAAATATATATCTATCATTAGTTATATGAGTATATAAAAAAGATAATCTTATTTATAAATTACTTAATTACTATTTGTTATAGAATTATCGAGTAGTCTATAGCCATAAATTTGTTACAAAATATGAGGGGTTAGATATTTAAATTTTAAAGAATTTTTAATATATGTGTATATATAAACTATTTAATACTAAACTTGAATATTTAATAAAAAATAAAACAAAATTTTAATTGAAACTAATAATTTTAATTCAATTTAATCTTTCAATATTCAAGTTAATGCTCAACAAGCATCGAAGAGGTGATCTCGTAGTTCTTGATATCTGAAAATCCGTTGTTAGGTGTTTCATTTTCCTTTTTCATTGAAGTCGAACCTAAACATGTGCTCGAAAAATAGCTTGAAAAATAACTATCCATACTCTGATAAGAAATGTATGAATTCTTGAGGAGGGAGAAGTCGTTGTAGTCCCTTGGACCGTTCGGATTCCATGAGTGAATTGAAAATTGAATTTACATTGAATCTCATTTGAATCGCCCCCTCTATCCTCTCAGAGAGGTTTGGTTTCAAACCCTACTTCGAACAGGGGAAGTATGCCATGCTCTACACACACTAACGCATAATGTTACACATTCTTCTTTCCATTTCTCTGTGTAATTCCTGTAGTCATTTTCAAGAGTTGAAATGTGGAGGAGAAAAGAGGAAGAAAAAGAAAGAAAACATAAAATAAGATCTTTTTAGTGGGGGCAAAGAAATAGCGTCCCACCATGAGGTAGCAGAAGGGATTGAGACAGAGAGAGAGAAGGTGGGAAAAAAACAGAGAAAACCACTGATCAGTCATTCTTTTTCTTTTTTTTTGGTTTTTTCCCCTTTATTTTAATTAATTTTTTTCCTTCATGTACTTTAAATCTTATGGGCCCTGTCTGCATGTAATGCGTTGAATCTTTATGATGAAAAAGGCCAGTTTTTGCTAAAATAATAATAGTGGGCAAGGGAGGAAACAAACAACAGAGAGAAAGGCAAAGGCAAAAAATAGATGAATATATATATATAGAAGCCTTGTGCAATCTTTTTTTGTTTGCATGTATTAAAATCTAGTACTGATGGTGACTATTGCGGTGGGCTTGGTATGTCGGTTCTGATGTGGAATGGGATTCTTGCCAAGGGAAAATTAGAGAATAGTTGTAAGAAATCGGAAAAAAGCTGAAAGTTTTCTTTCTTCTTTCTCCCTGGGCTCTTAACCCTTCTCTTGTTAGACTACAGAGTTGCTTTATGAAGTGGTTTTGAGAGTTAATAGTGTTGAGGTTTTCTTGAAGGTTCATATGTAGTGTTAAAAATTGAGTCTTTGATTGTATTTAAGGCTTGATTGGTTAAACCTCTGGATTTATTCCATCGGAATCTGTATATTTTTCTTGGAGATGTTGTTTTTGCCTTTTGCTACAAATATTTTCACAGAATTCTAGGAATTTAAGATGTATATTTTTTCTTTGTCTGTGTGTGTGTGAGACAGCGAGAGATAGAAGGGTTAGATTTTTTGTATGATGTTGAAAGTTTGATATATTGATTTGAGGGGAAAATTCTTGACCAAATTCTTGAAGAAAGATTCCATGGCAGATTGTGGCTCTTTAAACTCTCCCAAGGAAAATTATAGACAGCCCACTTCCCCATTTTTGTGTTCACCTAGGTTGTTCAATGGTTTTGTCTCAAAGGGCTCTAGTGACGATGAATTTATAAATAGCCCAACTTCAATTCTTGATGGTAAACCATTTTCTGCTCTTAAAAACCCCCTTTGTTATAATAGGCATGCTCCCAAAACTCCCAAATCAGAAAGTAAGAACCTTTGGGAGAAATTGGACTCAAGAGGGGCTTGTCTTGGCCTAGCAGATGCCCTCATTGATGAGAAATCTGACCCAAATTTGTCGAACACCGATAGGCGAATGGTTCTTTTTGGTTCTAAATTGAACATTCAAGTCTCTCCCCTGCCCCCTTCAGTTCTTTCCCCTACTGAATCACCAAAATCCCCTGGTGATTTTGGTGTCAAGACTAGGCATTGTCATCTAAGTTCATTTTCACCTGGCTTATCAGTGAGGAAAACCCCTTTTGGTTGTATGGATTCTGGTGTCTTTAGTAGTCTTTCTGTGAGTGAAATGGAGCTCTCAGAGGACTATACATGTGTGATATCCTATGGCCCGAACCCAAGGACTACCCATATATTTGATGATTGCATTGTTGAGAGCTGCTGTGGCATTGCCAAGTTGTCTGAATCAAGAAAAGAAAATGGGTTCTTTTCGGATGAGTCAATTAGTTGTCCCTCTGAGAGGTTCCTCAGTTTCTGCTACAATTGTAAGAAGAATCTTGGACAAGGGAAAGATATTTACATGTACGGGTTGGCTGGAATTGAATTCCTTTGGCGACCATTTCATTTGTTTGAATATGTTTGTATATCAAAATGGTTATTGCTGATTTATTTGTAAGTGCTTTCATATGAAGATGCCCCACAAAATTGAATTTTACTAGGAAAAGAAGTGAATATTTCATTGTTCCAACTGCATAATTCTAATGTTAATGCCATTATATGATGTTGGCAATAATAATTGAGATCATTGGTGCAGATTTTGTTAATGATTTTGCTCCTCTTTTCAACTTTAGTACGCCCTTCGTTTGTGTTTTATCTATGGTGTTCTTGCAGGGGTGAGAAGGCTTTTTGTAGCAGTGAATGTCGTTGCAAGGGAGTGGCTGCCACAGAATCAGATCACGTTTATGGTACTTCTTCATGACACCTCCTTCACTGGCCAGATTATGCTAATCTTTGCATTTATCGGTTTTCAAATTATCATAACTGATACCATCAAGAGGTGAATCGCATGCAAAATTCATACATCAGATGCAAATGAATCAAATCAAAGGTTGCACAATGTTCAATGTTTTGAGTCAGTTTTGGTGTTTTTTATGGAGTCTTTGTGGATGTACTTGAAATCCAAGATTTTGGGTTTGGTTTTGTTTGAAAAAAGAAAGATAGGTAGGGATGATTGGTATATGTAGTTCTTGGCATTGGAAGTTGATGGAGATGATGATCATAATGATGTTAGACTAAGGGCTTATTGTCTGTCTTAATTGCTTTAGCTAATGATAATCATCTCGTTTTTAAGCACACCTAATGATGATCAATAACCTTGATCGAGTAGATTATTCCGTTTTGCCATCAAGGAGATAGTCAATTAGTATTCCGTTTTGCCATCAAGGAGACAGTCAATTAGTTTGGTCCATAATTTCATACAAGTAGTTGAAAATTGAAATTTGCTTATGATAATAGTCCATGGACAAGTCATATATGTATGGATGAACTTCAATTTGATTGACGCATTGGTTGGTGACGAGTTTGTTCTTTGGATGATAATTGCAGCTAAAATTGGACATATCATGATGAAAGAGATTTATGCTACAATCTCATCATTTGGATAGTAATTATGGTCAAATTGAATATTTCATAACGACAAATGACTTCTATTACCACGTTTGAAAGGGGTTATTATTCCTATAATCTTGCTCAAAGATATTCTTTGGACAATTATTATAATTCAAACTGAATATTTTACATGAGTAGGAAACTCCCATGATTACTTGTTCAAAGGAGTTGTTATGTTGGTCACGCTATTCTCTTGCACGGTGACTAGTTCTATTCAATTTCTTAATCATACCTATTTAAAGTTTTGGTAAAGCCTAGTCCCGCCTTTTAAGGAGAGGTAATCATACATTAATACTCTATTAGCATAGGTTGGTGAAACTCCATTATAGAAGGAATAATTTCTGCAAATAATTCATCACTAGATCATTCTAGTGATTTTGTTTTTTATGTTGATGGAGGAACAATTCCATCGGTTGTTTATTCTGTGAGAGCTGAATTATGCATAAAATGATTTTCTCTTAATGTTTTTTGGTAAGTGCATGTGAATTGAGGCAAAAATAATTTAAAAAGTACTTGTTCTCTTGTCAGAAGTGTTGTAATTGTTCAGGTTAGGTTTGGGAGTAAATTATCAATTTATTTTTTCAATTTCTAAAACACAAACAAATTAACCATACATATTCTCCAACTTTACGTTCAAAATACATTCGAAAAAGCCCATAATATCCTCTCAATTCATTTCCTACTAATTTTTCAATATTTAACCCTCTCATTTTTTGTCCCCCCTTACCTTATCTATATATACATATATATAAATAATTTTAAAATATCATTTTCACTCTACCAACCCAACCAAAAAGTTATTAATGTGATATTTTGTTTCCTTTCAAAATACAATCAAACAAATAATTTTCTTCCAAAATATTATCCACCTACTATCCAAAAAATAAACAAACAACTATTATATTCCCCAACTTTATTTTCCAAAATCATTTTACCAAATTATTTTGGCAAAATACTCTAAAATATAAACAAACAAGCCCTCAACGTTTCCCATCTTCCCATTTATTAGTCTAATGACATAGCCCCCTAAATGATGGAACTACCCTTGGAAATATTCAAAAGTGGCCTTATATGGTAGGAATTTGCATCTTTTTAAGTGGATTTGAACTTGACTTGATCTGACTAGACTTGTATAGAAACATGGAACGTAGATCGTTGATGTGAGCAAGATCTTACTAGCTCTACACTTACAAGAACCTGAAGGAACTTGACTCTATTTGAGGCCTATAAACCCAAATTTCTTTGTTTGCAAAACTAAAATTATAAGACAAGAAAAGTTGTACAAATAAGAATGAAATTAAAATTTATCAATTGTAAATCTAATCTCTAATCAATCCTCTGATTCTTCTTTTTCAAATATGATCTTGAAATTTGATGAGCTCCATGATGAATGCTTTGACCACAATGGGCCTCATTGAATTTGACTTAAAATAACACCAATTCGAGGGCTTCGCACATTAATATCGAATCAAACACAAAAAATATATAAGCTCTGCGAAGAATGCCTTGAATGTCGTGGATCTCTTTGAATTTGATTTGATGAAAACAACGTTAATTCGAGGGCTTCGTACCTCAATCTCAAATCAAACGCTAAAATAGATGAGCTCTGCTAAGAACACTTGGAATGCTGTGGATCTCCTTGAATTTGCTGGAGAGAATCGTTGGACTCTTTTAAAGTTCCTCTCACTTACTAGAATTTGTATTATGTCTTCAAAGAGGTTTAGTCACCCCTTTATATAGACGTTTGATGGGAGACTTCTAGATTGACTTAACTTCTTTGATAGTTATCTCTTTGATAAGATAATATCAAATATCAAGAGATAATATTAGATATCAAGAGATAATATTAAATATCTTTGATTTTATTGGTCCCTAGACATAGACATTTATCAATATTTGATTTTAATATAAAATAAATACTAGAGTATTAATTAAAATGAACTATTTATCTTTTTGAAATTAAATTTAATAAATTTCAAGATAAATAGAAAATTTTTAATTAATAACTAGCATATTATTTTATACGTGTCACTCTCTAATTGGACAAAATTAATATGCTACAAATGCCCCTACTTCAAGGCTTGGTGAAAGGAATGTTAATCATCCACCAAAAAGACAAGACTTGAAGTATTTGAGAGTTTTTTCTTTTTCTCTCCATTTTTTCAAATATATCTGCGACAAGAAATCCTCCAAGTGTTCCTTTAGCTATGGTGTCCAATAAAAAGATTAAGTCATAACATAATTCAAAGTAAATATTCTTTTGAAGGGAGTGTTGTATATAGTTTCTACTCATACAAGCCAAGAGTAACATACAGTTTAAGCTTGTGCATCAAGGAGCATATTTAATTTGAATGTTTTATACTCATGTCAAGGAGTTTACTTGAGTTTGACTTAATAGATATTTTACACTTTTATCAAAGAATATATGAGGAGAATTTGAATATGTAGAGAGTTTGTGCTAGTGGAGCCTTATTGAAAGTTTAAGCTCACATTAAGGAGAATATGGGGAGATTTTGAATATTTAGATAGTTTATGCTCGTATTTAGGAGCTTTATTGAAAGTTTAAACCCTTATGAAAGAGCACATGGAAAGACTTTAACTTGAGAATTTTAAATAGTTTTTGCTCATATTTGGGAGCATTATTGATAGTTTAGACTCTTATCAAGAAGCATTTAGAATTTGAAGACTTGAGTTTTGGACTTAAAGATTGGAATATATGAATCTTTGATTTAGAGGCTTAAAAATTTGAGTGTTGGACTTGGAGATTTAGAAACTTGAGCCTTTGACTTGAAAACTTAGAGACTTAAATCTTAAACTTGAAAGACTTCGAGACTTGAGTCATGGATTTAGAGACTTGAAGACTTGGTCCATTGATTTGAAGACTTGGAAACTTGAAAATTCGAATTCAACTACTCAGGGGCTTGAGAATTTTAGATAGTTTATTCTCGTATTTGGGAGTATTATTGACAGTTTAGACTCTTATTAAGGACCATTTGTGATTTGAAGATGAAAATTAATTACCTCCAACATCTTCATCATCATCAGCATTACTTGAGTCTTCTTATTTATCAAAATTTATGTTCATTTCAATATTATGTGCACGAGTTGCCAAATCTGCAGTTTTTGGTCTAATTCCTTGAAGTATATAGAAAAGACTCTAATGCATTCCTTAGATGCACATATTGATGGCTAAAGCTTCCAATAATTGATCTTTGAAGTTAATACTTGAATTTCTCTAGCGATTGGTGTCAATGACAGGTTCTTCTTTCCATTGGTGAGAGTTGGTGAGTTCTATCATGCTAATTGTCCTTAGAGTGTTGTAGAAATAACTGAGGAACTCTTGTTCCAGTTGTCTTCAACTATCAATAGAGCCTACCTCCAAGTCAACATGCTAATCAAAAGCATTTCTTTAATGATCGGACACATTGCTTGACCAAATGATCTTCATATGTCCCTTCATTACTTCAAGTCTCAATGAAATGAGCTACATGTTGCTTTGGGTTGCCTTTGCCATCAAATTGCTGAAACTTTGGGGTTGGTAACCGATTGGCATTTTCACGTTATCAATCCTTTGAGTATATGGCTTGGAATAAGTCATAGATAACTTAGAACTTTCGTCAAGCTTGTCTTTAATAGTTTTCATGATAAACTCCTTCAGTGGATTAATGGGAATTAATCCATTGGAAAATTCTAGTTCTTTTGTTGTAATCTCTTCATTTTTGGCTAATTGTCTCCTTGTGGCTATTTTGCCTTTGTCTTGAGCTTTAATTTGTTTTCTCCATCATGGAGCTGGGTCCAAGATTGTCCACTTTGCTCTTCAATTTAGAGATTTGAAAGTCTCATTCTTGAACATGCTTCGTCAGTCCTTTAATAGCCCTTGTTAAATTTGAAATTTGTTCCTCCAAGATTGTAGCACTTGTCACCATCACCATCACCATGCTCGAGGAATTTGAAGTTGAGTAGGGAATGGATGGAATTTGAAGTTGAGTAGGGAATGGATGATACGGATTTTTCCTTCAAGTCTCCACCACCTTCGTTCATATAAATAAAATGCAACAACACTTTTTCCATAGCAAACGAAGGAGCCACCTCCGAAGATGATTGCAACTTCTTGGATGTACTTCTTGTGATGACGCCAACACTTTTTGCTCAGCACTTGAGGAATTTGAGGTAGTAATTTTCAATGCAACAGTCTTGGAATGCCATGGATCTCCTTGAATTTGCTTGAGAGAATCATTGGACTCCTTCAAAGTTTCTTTCACTTGCTGGAATTTGTATTGTGTCGTCAATGAGCTTTAATCACCAGTTTCATTTAGATGCCTGATGGGAGACCTTTAGATTGACTTGAACTTCTTTGATAATTATCTCTTTGATAAGATAATATTAAATATTTTTTATTTAATTGATTTATAGATATAGATACTTCATCTTTGACACTTATCAATATTTGATTTGAGTACAAAATAAATGTTAGAGTATTAATTAAAATTAACTATTTATCTTTTTGGAATTAAATTTAACAAATTCCAAGATAAATAGAAAATTTTGAATTAATAATTAATATATTATTTTATACGTGTCACTTTTCAATTGAACAAAATTGATATGTCTACAGAGTTCTCTACATATCAAATTCTTAAGCTTGCTCATTCAAAATGTATCTATTATTATTTTTTTTAATTTTGTACACACGCATATTAAGAGTCAGTTAAGATTGCAACTCATAATTTCTCATATTATGTAAGAGATTTATGTCATTAGGTTGCATGTATCCATCAAAGTTGAGCATTACAAAATCAACTAAGAAGTCTTGATCATTAAAATTCATGTCTCATAAAAAATTGAGTATTACAAGTCACAACTAATTTATTGCCGTTTCTCACAAGTTAGTTCCTCTATTTAGTTAGAGAGAAATGCCAAAATTAATTTCATGGGGGGTGATTGAGGAAAAATTATAAGATGATAATGGTAAACAGGACCATGTCAATTAATTATTGTTCGATTAATTGTATTAAGATGCATTCTTAGAATTTAATCGAGAATATCATAAAATTGATATTGTAATTCAGGATGAAATATAATGATATTGAATTGGTAACAAGCTTTTAGTGTTTTTTAAATTTTAGATTTAGTGATGAGCCTTTTGTGTGAAATAGAAAAAAAAAAAAATCAAAGATCCATTAGTTTTGATAAAAAAAATTAAAAAGGTATGCCATTAAGCCCAACATGATTCAAGTAGTTACCTTTATTAATCCAATTCGTCTAGTGGTTATGAACATTTAAAATCACCACCACCACTATCACCTGACCCCACCCAACCAAAAGGGAGGGGGGGTTTAAAATCTTAGAGTATGTTTGATTAAGCCTATGTCTTTAATCAAAATGTACTATGTGGATTTCAAAATTGAGTTTATAAGTTTTATAAATAAGATATTAAAAATTTATAATGTTTCAATTCATTGTCAAAAGTTCGGTTGAAATATAATTTTATGAAGTGTGGATGTGACGTCTCATTCCACATTGATTAAATATTAAAAGATTGATCACCTTATAAGTTTTGGTTTAAGAATCTATGTGTACTTATCGGATATAAGCTAAATTGATCATAACCTAATTTCAAATTGCATTTGGTGGGGTTTGAAGGCAATTCTCTTGTCTAATGGATTATTAAGCTTGGGGTGTGGAAAAATGGTATCAAAGTCGATCGCTAGCCAAAATACTGGGAGTTGAGTGCTAATAGGACAAAGTGTCACACCTGTAGGAGTCACCTTTTGAACTTGCATTGCAAGACAAAAGTGCTACACATACGAAAGACAATTTTAAAATCCAAATGCCTGATAATTGATTTTAGAGTTTGTCATGCTGCGATAGGGATGGGTGATTATGATGCCCTAATCCACATTGATAAGATATTAAAAAGAGTAACCACATTATAAATTTTGGCTAAAGTACCCATTACATTATTGAATCTCCTTTGAACAAATTGATCATATTTTAATTTCAAAAAACTTTTGATGAGTTTGAAAGAAATTTTCGCATCAACGAGCTCGTGGCGTGGAGTTGTTGGTTAAAATATGGTTATACCCACATTCGAATGTGGTTCGTATAACTGCCTCATGATGGGTAGTTTTTTGCCATAACCTCTGCCCACTTAACCCACTTAATTGAGAGATAGTGTCTTGATGGAAGACACTATATATTTTATATAAGTTAAGGACCTTAAACCCTATAATTATGCATTCACTCTTGCACCATCATTAAGTAATTTTGGTGGGTTTAGCAGCACTTTAGCAGGACATTCTTGGAAGATTTTTATCAGAATTTGGAAAAAGCTAGATAGTAGTTGATGCGGCTGAAAGTCGCTTATAGTGAAAGGATAGTGTTTGGGATGAATTCTACTGGGGAGGTCGAGTGTTCAAAGCTATATTTTTCTCAAGGTCTGAGATCTGCAACCACAACATACGTTAGACTAGTCGAGGTGTCCCCGACTAGGGCATTCTAATGCTCAAGTTAATTCTAGTCGAGATATAGTAATCGAACAGAAGACTGAGAGTATTGGAGGTTTATAGCATATTTGAAATTACCTTGAGCGAGGTTGAATATGAAGTATTTATAGCCTTCTTCAGGCGTGATATATCTATGGTGCCCCTATCAGGTGTACTAACTTTTGCCCTTACTAGGAGGTTGATGGTCATTCCATATCTAGATCCTGATACTATTCCAAGTGACGGAATCTCCTATTTTTCAGCATGAACAGTACCTCTAGAGGCGCTTCCCTACAAAAGGTGGTGGCAGGATTAGCAGAGTTGGTGGCAGAGACTGTACCGTAGTCACGCGCTATTAATGCGGAGGTATGCTGCCTCTCAGACTAATAAATACGACGAAAATTCGAGTCAGCATCAGAGTGGGTTCTGAGGTTGATACATATCGACCAGACCTGACTGGTCGATCATGGATCTTTACAGAGTAAGGTCGACCAGATGACTGTTGATGGGCGCTCTAGCCCAGACTTGATGTTGGGCTTATTGGGTTATCTGGAGTGGGTCCTGAGGTTGATACATGTCAACCATGGATTCCTGCCCAGTAAGGTTGTTATAGGTCGACCAAATGATCCTTGATAGGCGATCTGGCCCAGACTTGATGTTGGGCTTTCCTACTTGATGTTGGACCTGTGGGGTCTACTGGGCTATCCCATATCATGAGTCCTCACAACTCGCGGTCTTGATCAAGCTCATCGATGAGAAGAAGTAGGGAGTTACAATAGTTAGCCATATTCAATTGGGATTTTTGAATCCTCGATCGGGGTTTTTAAATTGTCAATCAGGATTTGAGGCGGTTTCGCTACATTTAATGCGCATATTAGTGCTCAGAATATAAAGCGTATTGGGTTAGGCTGTCATTATAACAGTTACTTGGGTTCCTGTGTGCGAATGCCTATAAATAGTGGGATGATTGACTCCATTTATACTTTTGCTGCTGATACATCTGGTCAAATTGTTGCCTTTGAAGTTCTCCACCTTTCATGTGGGTAGAATTTTCAAGATTTCCATTGTAAGTACCTCTGCCCTTTTTGTTCTTTTCTACCTTTTCATTTGTAAGAGCATATCTTCTAGTTCAGATAGTGATGACACTAGGTCAGAGGGCGTGGCCCATCAGGGGGAAATTGGGGGAGAAGAGCACATCTTAAACATCTCATGAGAGTGAATTGAGTTCATCAACGAGCGATTGCTCTAGTTCGAGCAATTCCAGTAGCTCGAGTGATGTGAGAGTTATTTTAGAGGGGGATGCTGGTCCTAGTGATGTTCCTGTAACCCGGGGTCGACTGTTCACCCCCAACTACTATACCGAGATAGCCTTTAAGATAACCCTCGCTGACCTGATCATTAGGGCAGCATACTATATCCTTGAAGAATACGAACTGATAGTGCCAGGGACATGGGGTAGGATGCATCGACCTCCCCAGAGGTGTATAACTATATTCGAGAAGGGGTTGGAATGTAGCCTTAGGTTCCCACTCGCACAACCGATAGTTGACCTCTTATTAGGCCTGAAAGTTTGTATCACCCAGTTGCTCCCGAACTGTTTTACCACTTTGTATAGTTTTGTTATGCTAATGCACTTGTACAACCAACCCATCTCATTTGCCAACTTCTCAAACTTATTCCATTTACCTATGTCACGGAAGTCGGGTAACACTGAAGAGTCTAGTTTTTACTACCTCACTGCTCGACCTCGGCGGAAGTTTTTAGTGTCCCCTGTCTTTTCTTATGGGCAAGGGTGGAAAAAATATTTTTTTTATATTTGGGAGCTGGGGGTTCTTGCCATTCCAAGGGGCTAGTGGAGAGGGCCTATGGAGATGCCCAGAAACCAAACACCTAGTTGGCCTAACACATTTATAAGAAATTTTGTTGGATTTGGGCAAATGGAGGCCTCAGTTCTGATCGAAGAGAGGTGTTTGGTGTTGGCTGGCTTATCATCTGCCCAACTCGACCTGTCAGCGGGCAATCGACTAGGTAGAGACTTTTCGTCGACTGTTTTGATTAAACACTTCATCTTTCTGCTCGAGTCTGATGCTTGCTTATTTTGTTTGCATGTGTATATTGTGAAGAAATAATGGCCTATAGTCGCAATGAATCCTAAGTTTGAGTGCTAAAGAACAAGGAACATCACCGAGCTATTTCTGCTCGATGAGAAGGTGCTCCGACAGAACATGCGGGCTCGACAAGATCGACGTCTGCAACGCTACCACCACAATTCAAGTAAGTGCCCAAAATTCAATCTGCTCGTCGGGAGGAGACTGTTCGCAGCAGCCCCATGGGTCGGGGTAAGAGGCAAATGGTCAAATATAAAGGTTTGGTGCCAAAAAGGACTGCAAGGGGTAAAGGGAAACAGAAAGCCGTGACAGGTTATGACCTATTTGGTAAACCCAATGATGGCACACTGTTTCAGCTTTCTCAGCTATCTTCTCCTTGATTCGCCACCGACTCAAATAGGGAGATAACTGACTCGACCTCCATTATCCAAGGAGGGACGTCGGGCACAGAGGCTCTGAAGTGGATGACGTCAGGGCTATTCATAGCCGACCAATGGAAATTGATGAGCTTAGCTAGATCGGGACCATGAAGGCATTGTCCTACTACTGCAATGTGGTAAGTATGATATCGATAGTCTCAACCTCAATTTTCTTTTTATATATTGGCTAGAAGAATGGCATTATTGTGTTTTAGATAGAACAACTGGGCTATAATATGTACCGTCGATTCGAGATTGTTCTAGCTGCTAAAGAAGAATTGGAGGCAGGCAGGGAGATGGAAACCCTCAAGGTACAACTCGAGTTCTCCCAACTTCAGGTTGAGTAACTGAACAAAAAAGTATCCGACCTTCAAAAGCAGCTTGACTTTAAGGATCAATAATTGGTCTAGGCCATTGAGGATCGGAGTCAGATAGATAACATAATAAAGAAGGCCCAGCTGGAACTACAAGTGAGCTACAGTTCTGGTCGGGCTTGAGGCCATGCAGAGGCGACTAATGAAGTGAAAGAGGCCTTCTTCTGACATCTCCCTGTGGTACGACATGAGGCTGTTGAACAGTTTATCGTGAGCACGGACTTTCAGGACGCAAGCATGGTTCCATCCCTTGACGATACGTGAGAAGCTTTCCATAAGGCCATAATGCAGCTCGAGCACCTGGGCTATACTTTTTGAGCTGAGGATAAGAGCAGAATGGGCCTCACATTGAATGAAAAACTAGAGCCTTACCCTGACCCAGAGGAGGCTAGAGTCAAGCAGGCCCCAGAGGGCAAACTTGCAGCTGTTACACTAGATGCGCTACTAACTAAAGCACAAAAAAGGAAGGCCGAGGTCGACGCAAGCTTGGAGCAAATATCCACACACTAGATGCGCTACTAACTAAAGCACAAAAAAAGAAGGCCGAGGTCGACGCAAGCTTGGAGCAAATATCCACTGAATTTGTATTCATCGAGGACCTCATGGCCCAAATGAAAGAGAAAGAGGTCGTTGTGGCGCAGTACGTGCTACGATCGACTAACTTTATAAGTGACATCGCGGGACCTTCTAAACCTCCTCAAGTTGTTTCGTCGCTCGCCTGCGTGGTGCCAGAACTAGACTCTGAATGGGTTGAAGATGACCAGGAGGAGCTAAGCTAGAACTGAATCAGCCTTTCTTTTGTATGTTGTTTTTGTTGTCTTTTTTTCTTTCTTTTTTTTTTTTTGTAATCAGCAAGTGATTGATGAATAAAGGTATATTTTTCTTTTCATTTCCATCTTGTTGTGCCATACGTAGCTCTTGATTTCTGTTGTGATAATGTGAAAAATATTTGATCGCCTGTTGTGTAGCAATTACGTTGCACAACTGTGTTGTTGATTGATTAATTCTCCTGGTTGACTATTTATTTGACCTTCGGATTTAGCTGCCAATTGGAAAGAACCATATTCTTTGCCAACTATGGGGTCGACAAAAATTAGGTTGTTACTTAGAATAGCTCATTCATTGGCAAGGAGGTCGACTAGGAGGTCGATGAGGGATTATTACCTCATCGACTATGTGGTCTACTATGCTCCAAGCAGCATGAAACTGTTGGAATGGAAGCACATACTACTCACTTGTTGACTACAAGGTCGACTAGAGTCTTGATAGCTAAGAGCAGTTTAAGTGGCGGCAAGGGGCTGCTTATTCATTGACTACAGGGTCGACTAGATCCTTGACGGGTAGGAGCCATTTAGGTGGTAGTAAGGGGCTGCTTATTCGTCGACTACGGGGTTGACTAGAAACTTGACGGCCAGGAGCCATTTGAGTGGCAGTAAGGGGCTACTTATTCGTCGACTATAGGATTGACTAGAATCTTGAAAGATAACAATTAACTCAATGTAGTTGGAATTTTGTTCAAGCCAAAAAGACTATAAAGATAAATACTATACATCTTCAAATGTAAAATTTCCTGAGATTGATTGCGTTCCATAGGCGGGTGAGTTCCTCTCCTTGCATGCTGGCCAATCTATAGGTATTGTGTTTTGGTACCTTGATAATAGTGTATGGCCCTTTCCATTTTGGTTCGAGCTTGCCCACATTCTTGGAGACCTCTACCTTTTTGAGGACTAGATCTTCGACACTGCAATGACACTCTTTGATCCTCTTATTATAGTTCTCGACCATCTTTGACCTACAGTGCTGCATAGTATTATAAGCTTCTTAATGACGCTTATTGATAGTTTTGAGGTCGAGATTCCTTTTCGATGTGTTTCTTAGTAAGTGAAAATGGATGATTCGAGCAGTATGTTAAATTAATTTTGAGGGGATAACTGCTTTCGACCCATAAATTATGCTGTAAAAGGTATAATCGGTGGTTGTTCGAGGAGTCATTCTGTATGCCTATAGTACGTTGGGTAGGTCATTTGCCCAATTCAAGCTCGTGTCCTGAACTTAGCCTTTAACTGGTTAAGGATAGTCCGGTTGGTTACCTCGATCTGACCATTCGACTGGGGATTGCCCACCGAAGTGAAATGTTATGCAATCCCCAAGGCCTCGCACCAACCTCTCATGCTCTTACTTTGGAATTGAGTGCCACTGTCTGAAATTAAGGACTTTCAGCAGGCCAAAATGGCAAATTATATTTTTTATATAAAACTTTTGACGGCCACGTTCATTGTCTTAGGGACATCTTCGGCTTCAACCTACTCGGTAAAATATTCAACTGCTACAATTATGAACTTTTGCTGCCCTATTGATCTTGGCAAGGAGCCCATAATATCATTTCCCCATTGATCAAATGACCAAAAAATTTGGACATTAACCATTGGCACGATTAGTTGGTGCGACATATTGAAATGGACCTGGCATGATGCACATTTACTTGTGAAATCCATGGAGTCCTTCAACAACATTGGCCAAAAATACCTGTACCTGATTATTTTGTGAGTAAGGGACCTCTCTCCAGAATGGTTGCCACACATGCCTGCATGAACGTCCTGTAATACTTCTAGCACCTGATCTTAGTTTAGGCATCCAAGGGGGGTTCGACAAAGGATCTCTTGTACAATTGACCATGCTCGTTGAGTGCGAATTTGGAGGCTTGACCTTGAGGGTGCCGAGCCTTATTCTTGTCATCGGGCACAGTGCCTTGGCTGAGTTATAACTTTATTGGGGTCTGCCAAGAGACTGTCGTCTTCTCAATGGTTGTTATTAAGTTCTCATTGGAGAGTGCAATTGATGGCTTATTCGAGACCAAAAATATGATTTTCTTATCTCTTGTTCCTTTGATGGAGCTGGCAAACTCGAAAATAACATCTTACTATTCATTCTCAGATCAGAGGACTTAGCTGAGAGTAAACCTTTTGAATGATTGCTGCAACTTCTTTATTTCAGTCAGGTATCGGGTCATCGATTTTTCCTTGGCTTTGAAATTTCCCTCGACCTATTTCGCTACTAACTGAGAGTCCGTAATCATGACTAGGTGTTCAACCCCTCGTTCAAGCGCCATTTTCATTCCCGCTAGCAAGGCCTCATACTCTGCCTTATTGTTCATGACTATATAGTCCAATTTGATTGCAAAATCGTACTCCTTCGCATTTGGAGAGTGGAGAGCGACCTCTACTCCTCCTCTGAATATGGTCGATGACCCATCAACGTACAAGGTCCAAAGGAGAGGGGTTGGGATACTCTTTTCGGGTAAGTCAATTCGCTCTGCAATAAAGTCAGTAAGAACCTCGCTTTGATGGCTGTTTGACATTGAAAATTAATATCAAACTCCCCCAGCTCGATCACCCACTTGGTTAATCTGCTAGACATATTGGGCTTTGCCAACACTTGCTTCAACGGTTGGTTGGTCAGCACTATGATAAAATGAGACTGGAAGTACGGTCTTAGCTTTCGAGCCATGATCACTAATTCTAACGCAAATTTCTCAATTTCTAAATAATTATGCTCTAGCCCTTGGAGTGACTTACTGCAATAATAGACTGGTCGATGGCTACCATCTCAGGTCGATACCAGTACCAAACTAATCGATGCTTCAGAGATTGCTAAATATATCTGGAGTACTTCTCCCAGCTCAGGTTTTGCCAACATTGGGGGTGAGGCCAAATGCTGCTTCAGCTCGACTAGCACCCGATCACACTATTTTGTCCATTGGAAACTTGTCTTCATGGGATTTTTGAGAATTTTTAAAAAGGGTAGGATCTTGTCGGCTAATCTCGCAATGAACCTTTTCAAAGCTACAATTCTCCCCACCAACTTTTGAACGTCTCGAATTGTTCTCGAAGGGGTAACGTTTAAAACTGCTTGAATTTTCTATGGATTCGCCTCAATACCTCTTTGGCTGACCAATTGACCCAAAAATTTTCCTCCTTGGACTCCAAACGTACATTTGTTCGAGTTTAGTTTCAAGCCAAACGCTCTTAAGATCCTAAAAGTATAACTAAGGTCGATCAAATGGTCTTGGGCTTTTTTTGTCTTTACTATCGTATCATCAACATAAACCTCCATTAATTTTTTAATCTTGTCTTTGAATATGAAATTGACTAGCTGCTGATAAGTTGTCCCGATATTTTTCAATCCAAAAGGCATGACTAGGAAACTGTATAACTCATTAGGAACAACAAAAGAGATTTTATCCCTATCTTCGGGTGCCATGAAGATCTGATGATAGCTTTGAAATGCTTCCATCATACTCAATAACTCACACCCAGTAGTTGAATCAACTAGTAAATCTATTCGAGGCAAGGGGTAAGGATTCTTAGGGCATGTTTTATTTAAATCAGTAAAATCATTACACATCCGCCACTGTCCCTTATTTTTTGGGACTCGAACAACATTACAAAGCTAAGAGAGATACTGAATTTCTACAATATATTCTGTATCTAAGAGTTTTTTGACCTCCTCCTTGATGATTTATGTCCTCTCAGTATCGAATGTCCTCATCTTTTATCTCACTGGCTTATACGAGAGGTCAATGTTGAGGCAGTGCACAATGATGTTGGGGTCAATCCCTTGGAGGTTAGATGTCTTCCAAGTAAAGACATTGATATATTTCCTTAAAAAATCAACTATAAGACACTCCAAGTAGGGGCCTATATCTGTTCCAATATGGGTCGTCTTATTGGGGTTACCCTGTTCGAGCTTAATAGTCTTAAACTCTCCGACGGACTTTACTCTGGCGTCTTCCAACTTTTGCTTCTTGCTAGCTTGGGACTCTTTGGGTTCCGCTATGGAGGCATCCCCTGTAGTCTTCAGCTGTGATCGAGCTTTCTACTCAGTTCACTCAATCGAGATATTGTAACATCTCCAGGCCTTTTTCAGGTTGCACAAAAGCTCCCCTGTGCTTGCTGGGGTCGAAAACTTGACTTTTAGGTGATAAGTGGACATAATGGCACAGAAGTCATTGAGGGCAAGTTGGCCTATAATGACATTGTAGGCAAATGGGACATTGACCATTAAATAATTCACTATTAAGGTTCTCCTTTGAGGAGTCTCTCCAAAAGATGTGGACAAGTTGATTGATCGCTTCGGTATGATCTCTGACCCCCTAAATTCGGTAAGATGTGGACAAGTTGCACATAGGCTTGAATTTTAATTTGCCTATGTTCATCCTCTTTAGGGTGTATAGGAAGATGATATTCATCGAGCTGCCATTATCGATCAAAACCTTGCGCACTTCAAAGTTTGCAATTTCCATAGAGACTACTATTGGATAGTCTATCTTGTGATAAACATTATTGCTTTTAAGTGGGCTAGGTCGGCATTGATAAATGAGGTGGGTTCTGCGCTTGTCGTGAGGTGGAAAGTTATCTCGATAGGCGAGGCTTTATTTAACTCAAGCCTCCTTTGGGTTTGTCTCTGAGCAGACTTAGAGTCCTCCCTAGTGGGACCTCCTGCAATCATGTCAATTACTCTTCTGATGGGTGGGCGATTTACCTGGGTAGGTTTCTTTTATTTATCCTCCCTTCTAGGGCTAACCGACCTTTTTCTATGGAGAGTTTGATCGGCTTTGCCCCTTTCAGTTTGAGCATCCGCGGTTATGTATTTTTTGAGGTGGCTTTACTTGATCAACCTCTCGATCTCATCTTTGAGGTTGAAGCATCCATCTGTGTCATGCCTCTTCTGTTTTGTGGAAGTGGCAATATTTCTTTGACTTCTTCATGGCTTTAGTCTCTGTCAGCTTTTTGGGCTTCTTAAGAAGGCTATCATGCTAAATGGCGTAAAGGACCTCCTTCCTCAGAATGTTCAATGGTGTATAGTCGTGAAAATGCTTGATGGGAGATTGACCTCACTTCTTGTATTTTTGGTTCTTTTTCCTTTTTCTTCTTCTCAACTTCGGAGGATCTAAACTTGAGCCTGGTCATTTTCTCCTATGTCATGTACCTTTCAATCAGGTCGAGTAGCTCCTCCATCGACCTGGGAAGTTCCCATACTAATGCATTGGCGTACTCTTTGTGTCTGAGCCCCAGGAACAATACATCATCAGGAACTCAATCCTAGGTTTATCTATTTTGAGGACCTTTATGTTAAATTTGATGAAGAAATCATGAAGGGACTCCTCCTCGCTTTGCTTGACAGTGTGGAGATAGGTATGGAGAAGTTTTGCCTTTCTTCTGCTAGCAAACTGGTGCAAAAACTTATCGCACAACTGATCATAAGAATAAATCGATGATGGTTCAAGCTTCACAAACTAATCTAGGGCGATG
>JACGDI010005528.1:484718-498925 GCA_014898725.1 Jacaranda copaia
CAATACCTCGGGGGGAGGCCGCCATGTGGTGAGGGACCCATGCATCATCAGATAGTGTTTGGGATGATTTGACTAAGAAGGTTGAGTGTTCAAAGTTATATTTCTCTTGATGTTTGAGATCTATAACCACAACACATGTTAGACTAGCCGAGGTGCCCCAAGCTAAGGCATTTTGATGCTCAAATTAGTTCTGGTCGAGATATAGTAACCGAACAGAAGACTGAGAGTATTGAAGGTTTACAGTATATTTGGCATTATCTTGAGCATGGTTGAATATGAAGTATTTAGAGCCTTCTCCAAGCGTGATTTGTCCATGGTACCCCTATCAGGTGTACTGACGTTTGCCCTTGCTAGGGGATTGATGGTCATTACATATCTAGACCCTGATACTGTTCCAGGTGGTTGAATCTCCTATTTTTCAAGGTAAATAGTATCTCTAGAGGCGCCTCTCTACAAAAGGTGGTGGCAGGGTTGGCAAAGTTGGTGGCAAGGATTGTACCGATAGTCACGCACCATTAATGCGGAGGTATGCTGCTTATCAGACTAATAAATATAGTGGAGATCCGAGTCAGCGTCGGAGTAGGTCTTGAGGTCAATATATGTCTACCAAACCTGATTGGTCAATCATGGATCCCTGCCGAGTAAGATCGACCAGATGATTGTTGATGGGCGCTTTGGCCCAGACTTGATGTTGGGCCTGTTGAGCTATTCGAAGTAGGTCCTAAGGTCGATATAGGTTGACCATGGATCCTTGCCGAGTAAGGTCGATACAGGTCGACCAAATGAACTTTGATAGGCAATTTGGCCCAAACTTGATGTTGGGCCTCCTAGGCTATCCTACTTGACGTTGGACTTGTGGGGCCTACTGGGCTATCCCATATCAGTAGTAAACTCAAATAATATCAATGGCGGGAGGTAAAATCAAGTTCATGTTTCCACTGCAATATTATGCTTGCATTGGTATTAGAGCATGGTTATACCTCTGCCTTGATGTTGAAGTTTATGCCTTCAAATTATTCATTTGTATATCATGATTAAATGTTTGAATTCCACGAAATCATACTATTGTTTACATGGAATGTTTGTCCTATAAATTTTTTGATTTTGTTGGTTCTTAGATTGTTGGAAAATAAAATATTTTTAAGCCTTATAATTCTTGAGCATGCATGTTTTCCACCATTTTGGGTTGAACATAGAGAAACATCATGTTTATTTGCTTTCAAAAAATTGGAAGATTAATAGGCCCATAATTGATATTGCTTTAATTGAGAATTCTTCTCCTTAGTTGTATGATTTATGATTGTCAGCACATCTAATTAAGAGAATTATTTCTCAAATTAAAGTTTGTCTTAACATTCAAGGAAAGGCCAAAATTTTGATATTAGTTTTGACATATTTCAATGATGAATGGTTGAAATACTAAGGACATTTAATTTTGAATAAAATCACTTTTGAATCATTGAAAATTGAGTCCTATTTATTTAATGGGACTAGATTTGTAAATGGGTTCAATTTGATGGGTTGGGTCCTCTTGAGGTTGAAGATGACCATTCTACAATTTAAAAAGGAGGGAAGGAGGACTGGACTCAGAACCTATCCAATTTCGTGTAGGACCATTTACTTATTTCGAGTCTATTATGTTGGGCTCCACAATCCAACTCTTCTCGAGCCTATAGATTTACTTTTCAACAAAATGCATATATTGGTGTTGTTAGTGGGTTTCAAACCCAACACTTGGGCTATGAAAAGGGTGCTGCACCACCAATAGGCTTTTCTTCTTATTGTTTAGTTAGATAGCTTGATTATTTATTATATGATTTGCTCATTGTTTATTATATTTTTTGTTCAATTATTCTCTTATGAGTTATGCATACTATTGAGATGTCATGTGATTTATATAATTTTGATAATTAAAGAATAGCCACAACATCTTTGGTTATATTAAATTATATATTAAGCATTTTTAGATCACATGTGAAAATATGACATCAATTGTGATTAATCATATTAGACATAATGAATTTTGTTTCACAGGAACTTTTATTATGTTTTGTATGATTAATTAAGGTGAAATGTCTGATTAAATTTCTTAATTTACCCACAGGAATTAAGGAAAGGAACATAATTTTGATAGTTTCATCATTATGATTGTACATGAATCTATTTGAAATAGAAACTTAGTCCACCAGCAGTTCCTATGTCATATGATTCATATTTTCTATGTTTTGCATTGGTAAAGCATATTATGTATTTATTTATCTCAAATTTTTTTATATAAGCATGTATGTAATTTATTTATGTAGTTTTTCAACCTGTGAATTTTTTTGATATGAAATGTAATATTACTAAGCTCAAAGGTGATAACTATAAAGTTTGGAAGGAGAGGATTCTTCTTCATTTGGGGTGAATGGACATTGATCATGCTATTAGGAAAGATGAACTACCTCCGATTATTGAGAATAACCAACCTGATGATGTTGTTTTTTATGAAAAATGGGAGCGATCTAATCGCCTTAGTGTGATGTTCATAAAGAACAACATTTCAGCTAGTATTTGAGGTTCTGTCGATAAGTATAATAATGTTCGTGAGCTACTAAAGGCTATTGATGAGCAATTTGAGTCTTTAGATAAGGCATTAGCAAGCACCTTAATCATGAAGTTTTCAACTATGAGGCTCACCGATGGTAAAGGAGTGCATGAGCACATCATGCACATGAGGGATATGGCGGCTAAACTTTAGACTCTTGAGGTTACAATGTCTGAGTCTTTTCTTGTGCATTACATTCTAAACTCCCTGCCATAGCAATATGGACCTTTCAAGATCTCTTATAACACATAAAAGGATCAATGGTTCATCAATAACTTGATGACCATATGTGTGCAAGTGGAAAGAAGATTACTTATGGAGGCTGGAGAGAGTATGCTTCTGGAAATTCAAGGAAGAATAAGTATCAAGTCAAAAAGAAAGAAAATGAAAAGATATCTCCTGAAAAAGATATCAAGAAGGAATCCAAGTGCTACTTTTGTAAAACGAAATGGCACATTAAGAAGGATTGCCCCAAATTTAAGATTTGGCTTGAGAAAAAAGGTAACCTTCTTTTATTTGTTTGTTGTGAATATAATATGGTTGGTGTTAGTCATAACACATGGTGGATTGATTCTGGTTTTACAATCCATGTTACAAATTCCTTGTAGGCTTTGCAAAATGTAAGGAAGCTAGTGGGAAGTGAGGAATATATCTATTTTGGAAACAAAATGCATTCTCATGTGAAGGCAATTGGAATATGTAGCTTAGTTCTTAGTAATGGTTTTATTTTAGATTTGGAAAAGACATTTTATATTCCAAGTTTTTCTAGGAATTTAATTTCAGTTTCAATACTTGTACCTTTAAGGCATTCCTGTAACTTTTAAGACTATGTTTTCAATTTATTTTATAAATTTGAACTTGTTGGGAATGGTATTATGTCTGATGGTTTTTTTGGAATCAATTTACAAAATGATGCCACTCATACTACTTTGCAAGTTCAAAATTATACTAGTGTTAAAAGAAATGTTATGAATGATGATTCTTTT
Source organism: Jacaranda copaia (assembly GCA_014898725.1). NCBI lineage: Eukaryota > Viridiplantae > Streptophyta > Magnoliopsida > Lamiales > Bignoniaceae > Jacaranda > Jacaranda copaia. The sequence continues at coordinate 488,292 of JACGDI010005528.1, forward strand.
ATGTTGTGACTCTGGAGATTGGGACATATCTCCATACAGAGAATTAAGATATTAGTAAATGATGGAGGACTTGGCACTCTAGATTTTACTAATTTTGAGACTTGTGTTTGTTGCATAAAAGGTAAGTAGACCAACATGTCAAACAAAGGTGCCAAGGGGAGTTTAAACCTATTAGAAATCATGCATACATATATATGTTGACTAGATATGGATGCATATTGTCAAAAGTACATCATCTCTTTCATAAATGATTACTTACAATACGTGTATCTCTATTTACTCAATAACAAATATGAAGCACTAGATGCTTTTAAAGTTTTTAAGGCAGAAGTGGAGAAATAATGTGGAAAATAAATTAATATTGTGAGATCAGGTAGAGGTGGTGAGTATTATGGTGGATACATTGAAGATGGACAAACACTTGGTCCTTTTGCAAAGTTTCTTGTTGAACATAGGATTGTTGCCCAATGCACTACACTTGGTTCACCAAACCAAAAAGGTGTAGTAGAAAGAAAAAATAGAACATTATTGGACATGGTGTGAAGCACACAAGAATGCTCTAAACTTCTTGAATTTTTGTGGAGTGCAGCGTTTAAAACAATAGTGTACATATTAAACCGAGTTCCAACTAAAGTTGTCCTAAAGATGCCATTTAAGTTATTTAAAGGTTGGAAACCGAGTTTGTGACATATACCCATTTGGGGATGCTCGTATGAAGTAAGAATCTATAATCAACAAGAAAAGAAATTAGACCCGAGGACCATTAGTAGGTATTTCATTGGATATGCTGAAAGGTTTAAGGGAATCAGATTTTACTGTCCATTTAATAGTACTAGGATTGTGGAGTCAAGAAATACAAAGTTTCTTGAGAATGACTTGATTAGTAGAAGTGATAGATCATTGGGTATTGGATTTGAAATAGAGTATTCTATTCCACAAACTTTCATTTCAAATCATGGATGGGCTATTATTATTCACAATGTTCCTTGAGTTTAAATGCATGTTGAACAACTAGTGCCTGAAGCTCCACAAGCAACTGATGGTGACCTAATAGGTCCTATTCAACAAATGCTTGAAATTGTTGAACAACTAGTCGAACAACATATTCCTTAGGAGAATGTTGATGAAACATTATGAAGATCTACTAGAGTAAGGAAATCAGGAATTCCAGATGACTATATGGTGTATTTGCAAGAGTTTGAGTATAATGTTGGAGCTAAAAATGATCCTGAAACATTTTCACAAGCCATGAGTTATACCAAATCTATCTTGTGGTATAATTCCATGAAGAAAGAGATGGATTCAATGGCATCAAATAAAGTATGGGATCTTGTCAAGTTGCCCAATGGTATAAAAGCCATAGGATGTAAATGGGTCTTTAGAACTAAGAAGGACTCATTAGGGAACACCAATAGATATAAAGCGAGACTTGTTGCCAAGGGATTTACTCAAAAAGAAGGAATAGATTACACAGAAACTTTTTCTCCTAGATAAAAGGAATAGATTACACAAAGACTTTTTCTCCTATATCTAAGAAAGATTCTCTTCATCTCATTATGGCATTAGTTGCCCATTTTGATATGGATTTGCATCAAATGGATATGAAAATGGTATTCCTTTATGGTGATCTAGAGGAGGATGTTTACATGCAACAACCTGTAGGATTCTTCTCTAGTGATGGTGAGCATTTGGTTTGCAAGCTTAAGAAATCTATAGATGGATTGAAACAAGCTTCCAGATAGTAGTATTTAAAGTTCCATGGTGTGATCTCTTTATTTGGTTTTGGAGAGAATGTCATGAATCAATATATATACCAAAAGATCAGTAACAGTGAGACATGTTTCTTAGTTCTGTATGTGGATGACATCTTACTTGCTAGTAATGACGAAGGGTTGCTACATGTGGTGAAATAATTTCTCTGTAGAAATTTTGATATGAAAGATATAGATGAGGCATCTTATGTCATTGGCATAAAGATCTATAGAGATAGAACTTGTTGCATTTTGGGTTTGTCTTAAGAAACCTATATTAACAAAGTTTTAGAGAGGTTTCAAATGAAAGATTGTTCACCAAGTCTAGCACCTATTTTGAAGGGTGATAAATTCAACTTGAATCAATGCCTGAAAAATCACCTTGAATAGGAACATATGAGAAATATTTCATATGCTTATACTATTGGAAGCCTGATGTATGCTTAGGTTTACATAAGACCTGATATTGCATTTGTTGTGGGAAAGTTGGGAAGATATCAGAGTAATTTAGGTATGGACCACTGGAGAGTTGCAAAGAAGGTAATGAGATACCTTCAAGGAATATAAGATTACATGCTTATATATGGACGAACCGATAATCTAGAGGTGATTGGCTACTCAAATTCAGACTTTGTTGGCTGTATTGATTCATGAAAATAAATATTTGGTTATATCTTTATGCTAGTCGGTGGAGTTGTATTTTGGCGAAGTGCAAAGCAAACTTTAATTGCAACCTCTACTATGGAAGCTGGGTTCATTTCTTGTTTTGAGGCAACCTCGCATAGTGTATGGTTGCAGAGTTTCATGCTTGGGTTTAGAATTGTGAATTCTATTTCTAGGCTATTGAGGTTACACAGTGACAATTCAACTGATGTTTTTATGGCTAAGAACAACAAAAGCAATAGTTGAAGCAAACATATCGACACAAAGCATTTAGCCATTTGGGAACTTGTTAAAGAAAAGAAAGTGGCCATTGAACACTTTAGTATTGAATTGATGATAGTTGATCCATTGACTAAAGGCATGCCACCAAAGATTTTCAAGAATCATGTAGCTAAAATGGGACTTGGTTTCTCTATGTAATTTCGTTGTAAGAACGAGCTTTATTGTTTTAATAAAACTTTTTTTATGATATTTCTGATATGAATTTTCTTGTGTACACATTTAGTTTGAGAAATATCCGTAACATTTGAATCTTGAATGAACATAGGGTTTATTCATTAAGTTATATGGGCTAAGAGACATAGTGCATTGTGATACATGGAATTAAGGATTACGGTATACGGACCAAGTGGGAGAATATTGGTTATAATATGGTTATACTCACATCCGGATGTGGTCTGTATGATTGTCCCATGATGGGTGGTTTTTTGCCATAACTGCTGCCCACTAAGCCCATTTAATTGACATATAGTGTCTTGATGGAAGACACTATATATTTTATGCAAGTTAAGGTCCCTAAAGCCTAAAATTATAAATTCACTCTTATACTATCAATTAAATAATTCTTGTGGGTTTAGAAGCACTTTAGTGGGAAATTCTAAGAGGATTTTATCAAATTTTGGAGAAAAACTAAATAGTAAAAACCTCAAATAATATTAATGGTGGGAGATAAACACAAATTTATGTTTCTGCTGGAATATTATACATATTAATTAATTATGAGATGAACTACAAACGAGAATCGAAAGCAACTTAAATGGAACCCAAGAGAATGCGACTTCAACCAACCGACTAAATACGGTCAAATGACACTCCTGTTTTTTTTTTTTTTGGGGGTTTACGGCCAAATTACACTTTCTTTTTGGCCATGGATTATTAACATCTAACATCACCCCCACAATTCTCTTGGCCATACTATTTTCTATTAAGATTAAAGCAAAATAAAAAAATCCTGTGGATATCTTTCCAGCACTCCACAGGGGTAAAATAGTCATTTCATATACCTCCAACCAAACAATACTTTCTTTTTCCTGATAATAATTAAATATCACTGATTTTCCTTTTCCTCTTTCCACTATCTGAACTTAGTAAAAACGAACCTGCCGTTAATGGCAACGAGGCCGTTGGATCCGACTCCAGTCCAAATTTTATCCTCCTCAAATCCCATTTTCTCCCTTCTCTCCCTCTCCCCTTACCTCCGCCACTTCCGCCGGAAACGGCCCTCTGTCTGCTCCTCCATCCGCAGTAGGCTCCGACGGAAACCGCCGCTGGATTTCGACATGTCTGGCTCCCTCTCAATTCAGTCCACCTCCCTCCGACGCGACTCCGAGTCTGAACCCTTGTTAGATTCCAGATATCGTAAGTCATGTTTTACTTTTGCGTATATATTGTTTTTGTTGTAGATTTTGTTTTTTGGAGCGTGCTTAGAGGTTGAATTTTGTGTTAAATGGGACGATCAAAATGATGCATCTGTTTTCGAATTGGGATTTTTAAAGTGTGTGATTTTTATGCGAAGAAGTGCGGATTTTTTAGGATAATGCAATTAAAATGGCTGATAGCAGTCCCTAGACTTTGTTTGGAATAAAATAGTAGAAGAATTGATCAGTAAATCCATCAAAGTACGTTCATTATAATAATTTCTTTCCAAAGACTCTGGGAGATGATAATTTAGTACTGTTTGTTAATAAATGCAATAAAGAAATAAAAGCTATGATCGGTTCGAATGTGATAGCATATATGACACATATGGCTGATGATAAACGGTGTGAAAAGATTCATTATTCATAAGTGGCACTTATAAAGTAGAAATTTAAAAGAACAAAATCTATTTAAGCTGAAGCATAAAGTTTGTGATTTGTTCTGCTAAGTAACACTGAAATTTTGTGTTACACATGCCCAGTAAATGTATATACAAGTAATTGCAAAATCCTTTTGTTTCTCATATTCCATCTGAACTTTACTAAAACTATCTTGCTTTTGATTTGAAACTCTTAATACACGTAGTAAGTGTTTTGTGTATCATACTTGGTGAATTTTATACTCCATTTTAACAATTTATTTAAAGTTTTCATTTGAAATCAGGGAAAACTGGAGTGGTTTAATAAGTGTTGATTGAATACTATATAATTAGATATATAAATCTTAATAATTTGTACACAATGTTAATTGTTGTTAAATAGTTTGTCATAATCAAAAAGTAAATTGATAGTGACACATACAAACTGATTTTGGTATAACTTAAAAGTGTGCTTACAATCATTGTACATTTAAATGTAATGTTAGAAAAGTAAGCTGTACTTTTGCTCTTGATTAATTCATTTGAATTTGTGTTTCACACAATTGTTAATTCATATACATCCATATTCCATTCAGTCAATCTTTTGCTGAAAATTTTTAAAAAATTCACAAAACACTTGTATGTCTTAAATATCGAAATTTTTCCATCCATTAAATAATGATGATGTTGCAGTGTCGGGAAATAAAATGATATGATAATTAGTTGTGCTATTACTCTCAATTGGGAAGATATAACAGAAATTTTATGAAACCTTGAAACTTCTACTTCGTTCTATTCTTGGAAATAACACTGTTAATTCCTCTTTTAATGTGATGCTAGTAAGTTACAGAAGTTCCTAAGAAGTTAGATTCTTGAAGTTTCTTCTAAGTTAGTGCATTCTGATTTCATTTTGACCTGCATTATCTAGAACTGACTCTTGCATGTATATGGTGGCTTTTTGCCTGTTCTTCCCATCTCTCTTGCTCTCTAATTTATGTTGTTCATCAAGGTGCACGGAAAGGAGATGTGTTGATGACCACTGTAGATGAAGATACCACCTCATCCAATGAAACGTCCTTGAAAAAGAAAAAATATTCTACCAACTCCATCAGATTCTTTGGGGTTGACCTAACTGCAGATAACATCGCAGTTGCTATGGTATATTTTGTGCAAGGTGTTTTGGGTCTCTCCAGGCTTGCTGTCAATTTCTACTTGAAAGATGACCTGCATTTAGATCCTGCAGAGGTATTCATATATACTTAATTAGGTCAAACATGATGAGTGGGTATTCCACCTATAAAATTAAGACATACAGGTTTAGGATAAATAATCAGTGAATTTGTTTCAAGTGTTGTCTGAATCATTTCTCTATGTAAAGACCTAAATATTTGAAAAGATACAATTGCTCCATTTTGGCACTCGGCCGCAATTGCATATATTTTTGGATGCTACTTTTTCACTTAGTTCATCTTTTTCTACCTAATACGAACAAATACGGTGCATGTGCATATAACATTGAGATGCAGCCCATTGAATCACCGACCTGATGGTTCAATTTTCAATATAGGCACTAAAAACTTTTCACCTATTGTTGGACTTATAATAGTCTAGAATTGATGTATACGGTTATGAATGACATGGATTTGGAGGATTTTACTGTTAAAAGTATTTTCAGTATCTAGTGATGCCCTCTTGGACTTCATTTCATTCCATACCCACTCCATTGTTTGTAAAAGTAATATGGATTAATGATTCTGATTTTGGTAACTTGCTCATGATCATGGACCTCCGGAGAAATATACTAAGGACTTACATTTCTATCTGGTTGACTAGACAGCTATCATATCTGGTGTCTCAGCATTACCGTGGCTTGTTAAGCCCCTGTATGGATTCATCAGGTGGGAATCAACTTAATCTAATTAAGTATCTCCCCCCTTTACTTTAAAAATATTCTAATTTTAGCTATTAATATGTTGTTACAGTGATTCCTTCCCGCTTTTTGGCTATCGAAGAAGGTCATATTTGGTTATTTCAGGACTTCTAGGAGCTCTCTCATGGAGTTTGATGGCTACCCTTGTTGAAAGCAAATATGGCGTTGCATTCTGCATATTTCTTGGATCTCTTTCTGTAGCATTTTCAGATGTAGTAAGTCTGTATTACTTTGATTAATAAAGATAGGTTTAGTGTAGTGTCCTCATGCTTTATGCTTTCTTTAATCTCAAAGATTTTTATGATGATAACAATATTTGGTAATTTAATTATTTGGGGTTAGAATTTAGGTTTTGCAGTGATAAACCAGCTCATTTCTTTATCTGTCATTTCATTTCTCACAGGCTAACCTATAGATACAAAGCATGGTGCAGGTTGTGGACTCTATGGTTGTAGAAAGGGCTCGTGGTGAACCACAAAGTATGTCTGGATCGCTCCAGTCACTGTGCTGGGGTTCATCAGCTTTTGGGGGCATTGTAAGTTCCTATTTCAGTGGCTCCTTAGTGGGTGCTTATGGCGTGAGGTATGCCATGTGATCTATCTTTCCATTTTTCGTTATGCTATTCTTACTTACTCAAGAACTTTGAAACACTCGCAGGTTTGTCTTTGGATTAACAGCTTTGCTTCCATTGATGACATCTGCAGTTGCTGTCCTTGTGAAAGAGCAGCCAGTTCTTGGCCCAGCAAGGGAAAAGAATATTTTGTTTGGCAGTTCCGGCTTTCTTGATAGCTCATGGAATAGCATTATGCAATTGTGGGCAACTGTAAAGCAACCCAATGTTTTTCTTCCCACCTTATTTATTTTCCTATGGCAAGCAACACCACAATCCGACTCTGCAATGTTTTACTTCACGTATGTTGATTCTGTGAGTACTTGATTGTTATTATAATCTCCTCTTATGTCTTCTTAGCGATGACCAGTAACTAGAATTTTCTGTTTCCAGTACGAACAGACTCGGTTTTACTCCAGAGTTTCTGGGACGCGTGAAGCTTGTCACTTCTGTTGCATCATTAGCTGGCGTTGGACTTTATAATGGTTTCTTAAAAGGTGTCCCTCTTCGGAAGATATTTCTCGTGACTACTGTTATTGGTTCAGCTCTCGGAATGACTCAAGTATGATTTCGCACCCCTTCAAAACGAGGTCATTTGGATTATTTGCACCTTCTATTATCTATTATATGCATTTGAAGTGGACTTCTGTGCCATCTCATAGGTTTTGCTGGTCACTGGATTGAACCGGCAGTTTGGTATAAGTGATGAGTGGTTTGCCATTGGTGACTCGTTGATAATAACAGTTCTTGGTCAGGTATGGCTTTGTTAATCTATCCTCATTGATAAAGGTTTCTGATATTCCCTCATCTATGCTCATGTCTACACACACTCACTGTGAGAGAAGAACATATGGAGGTAGAGAGAGAAACATAAATTCTAAAAAATTGTGGGCCTCATTTACCAATAATATTAAGTTCAAGTTTGTTACTCTCAGGTATCGTTTATGCCTGTTCTTGTATTAGCAGCAAAAATATGCCCGGAGGGCATGGAAGCTACTCTTTTTGCAACACTCATGTCCATATCAAATGGTGGCGGTGTCCTTGGGGGTCTGATAGGAGCTGGACTAACTCAGCTCTTCGGTGTCACAAAGGATGAATTTGACAATTTAACTTCTCTTATTATTCTTTGCAACCTCAGTTCACTGTTACCTTTGCCACTATTAGGTCTTCTTCCTCAAGATATATCTGATGTTGATTCTGAGGAGAGTGGTGACACTGAAATGAAGTCGGACTGAGTTTGAAACCTCCCAGTACATGGATTTTGATAACATGTATAGTCGGGTTTTTTGAATAGTAACAGGTGATGAAATAGTTGTAAATACCCAAATGGTGATTTTGATTTGCAAAAAAGTTGTGTAAGTTAGTCTAAAGCTTGTAGAGTGATCTTTTGGCTTTATTTTCAAGGCTTGTTGGATGGCATATATTTTCAGTTTCTTTTTTGTACCCAAATTTATACTGTACAAAAGTTTCTCTAGAGATTCAAATACTCTTGGATTGCCATTTGGTTGGAGGGTAAACTGGTGATGGACCTGTATGGACACCAAGAATGCTCTTTGTTTTATAGTCATTTGCAAAAGAATTGCATGATGCATATATAGCCTGGAGCCAGTCTTGGTTTGTTGAGTCTGATGCCACATAGCCAACAAGGTTTAATCTTCATGGCTTAGTTGGGCTTAGTGGCCTCGAGTTCCATATCCTGGTTGACTAGTCCGTCGATAGAACGATGGATTCAAAGGGGGAATACGTGGGATGAGACCAAGTAAGAGAAAATATATCTATGAAGCCCAGGTTTTGATTTTGTGCATTTACTATTATTACACTAACTGAAAGATAAATCGGGTTGGTTGATAAAATTGAAAAATCAGCTTGATTTGTGCTCCAATTCACAGGTTTTGATTCTATGCATTTGCTATTAATATTTCATGCCTTTGGGGTCCCTCTCGATCAAAAATTGGGGCTTTACAATTACTAACCAATAGACTTTTCTCTCATGCCTTTTTTCGTCCATGGTTTGATATTCTGATATCTTAGGCATAGAGGAATTATACCAATTCATCCCCAACTTGGTGGTTAAACTTTATTATGGTAACGATACTATGGGGGAGGCCCTCCAAAAAAATAGCTCAATATCAGAATGATAAAAAGCTTAACACATCTCTTTTTATTACTTTTGCGATGAATAAAATGAAAAATTAAAAGGTTGTCTTATTCAAAATCTCAATTATGATATTTCTTTTCTCTCACTTCACACCTCAAAACACATCATTTTTATAGAGATAAACATGCATTTACATCTTCTTAATCTGAAATGATTGGGGAGAGGAAGGTTCATTTTCTTAAGAATACTCTCGAGAACAGATTCAGTGAAGATAGGGTGGTCTTGTAGTTAAGAGAATTAAAACACATATCTATAAATAAATATAAAATAAATTAGATACTATGAATAAGAGCAAGATAAGTTGGGTTGGCTAACAAAATTAAAAAGAATAAGCTTGAATGAGGCTCGACTTTGGCTTCAAACTTTTAAGTTTTGATTCTTGTTTATTTATTATTATTATTGTATCAATATTTTACGAGTATTGTACATTATGAATAACCACAAAATAAATCAAAAATCAACTTGAGTGAGACTTGATTTGCATTGAAGCTCGAGCCGAAAATATAATTTCTATATCTGAAATATCACAAAGGGACAGCCCTTGAAGGGGAACCTCTCACGTGGCAAACCGATTGGAATTCACATGGGAATGGGCCACTCCAATTCCCACATTCGTATAGTCACATCTGAATAGCCAAACTCGAACTTAGTTTTATTTAGGACACTAACAATACCAAACCAACTTTCTGAGTTTGGCAATTTACCACTAATACAAACGAATGACAGAGTTTTTGGGGTAATTAATGTTCCAACTTGGTGCCCTACAAATCTATCTCCAAGGCCTCCTTGAGAGCAATAACTCCTCCCATATTTCGATTGGATGGCTCAATCATAAGCATGAACATGATGTGTTGTGTACTAGTTTTATGATGTATTACTTGAAAAAATATAGGGGTTTTCCTTTTTCTTGTTAATGAATTATTTTGAATCGTTGCTCTTTAATAAGTCTGTATATATTCTTACAAAAAAATTGAAAGTCGTCAGTAGTATGATTGGAGAAATTGAAATCCATACAATATTGTTGGTTGTTAGCATAATAATTGTCATGGATTTGGACATTATATAGGAAAAAGAGCATGGAAGACATGATATCATTTGTTGCATGCTATGATGCAAGTTTTTGATTAAGGAGATAAATGGTTGAGAACTTATCTAACAAATTTTATAAACTCTTACATAGCATAAAATGTTATATTTTATTTCAAAAATAAGTTTTTTAAGTATATATTTGAATAAAATAAAATCATAAATTTTATAAGATATTAGTAATAACAAGTATATAATTAATATGGTAAATAAATATGTTGATGTCTCAAAAATAAATTAGGAACTCTTTACTTTTTGTAACTGTGGTTATAAGATTCTAACCTCTTATTCTTAAAGTTTATTAGTCCATCTTATAGAAATTTTACCAAATGTTTAAAAATATCTTGTAAAAAAGTTTCAAAGAACTTATAAGCTCCCCT
>JACGDI010005528.1:498960-519076 GCA_014898725.1 Jacaranda copaia
CAATGGCTCCATGCTTCATTTTCTTGCCTAAAACTAGAATAAGCTTAATACCAAACGTTAGTTTGCTCTCATCATTCAACATGTTCTTCAATTTTTGGAATTCTACTCATGCAACCTCCTTCCACAAGAGCAAGTTAGCAACTAACATTTGTTAACTTTCACAATAATGCATAGTATCAGCCTACTAATCTAGCTGTAACATGTTGACAAAATTATTACATAAACCACAACTTTTGTCATATTTATTGTCCTATTGTCTGACATTGATAGTGTAGGAATTCCTTCATTCTGCAATTTAAAATTAATCATGATTTTGTTTTTTGTTTTCTTCTAACTACCCATTGTTCAATTGGGCGATTGTTTTTTTTTAGGAATGATTTTTTTAATCTTATTCCATTCATCTCTTATCCATACTTGCTAGCAATGTGCAAGTAGCTTGTCATGTTTCATAGTCTTTGGATAATATATTTCACTACCTCGCCAAGTAATTTCTTACTCCCTATTTCAATTTTAATTATTTTCATTACAATGCTCGATACAATGTCTCAAAATAAAACTTTATTTCTCAAGATTAAAATAATTTAACTTTAGAAATATTTTGATGTGATTCCACTTTTAATGGTTAAACTAAGCATTTTTATTCTGAGTTCATTAATTCAAAATGAACCAAAGCTCGCTCAATAGGTTCAAACCTACAACCACTGAAACATTGAAAATTAGATATCAATAGTTCAATTCTTATTCTCAACTTTTGACCAGTATAAGCTTGAACCATCCTTTATAACTTTCAAAACTTAAAAGAAGATAGTATTATTTTTCTAAAATCATCTCAAATGTTGTGTTATTGGGATACCTTCACAATAAACAGTGAGACCCTAATCATTGAAGACATTTCACCAACTCTCGATTCAAAGCTGCTCTTATAATCCCATTTGCTCTTATGAGCACAATAATTGTGATTGTAATAAGTTAACCGCCGCGCGGATATCAATAATGACATTGGATTATAACTAACATAAAATGATAATCATGCATAATTTAATACGCATAGCAAGACAAACCAAATCTAGCAAATTTCACAAATTTATTCATGCTTTCTTTTTCGTACTTGTTTTTATTATTTATGAGATATACTATCCACATAGTATAGAATCAACACCTGAATTAATATTTTTTTAAAGAAAGCTTGGATTATTGCAGTGGGAATGAATATAGAAGAATTGGTAGAGATGGAGGAATAAGTGGTTGGGCATATAGTGCATGTGGGAAGCCATGTGAAGGGCATTGAATACAAATTTTATACCTGCATATGATGATGATGATATGGAAGAAGAAAACAAGAACCCATGTGGGAAATGATTGGTACTTCTTGAACAATGCATCTAGGGCAAAAAATTATGAAGCAATGAATTAGGAGAAGAAGGTTCATCTCAAAAACAAGAAAAAGATTTATATGCTCTTCATTTAAGTACTATTTAAAACTTGCATTTAGGTGCTTTTTTTTTTGTGGATACGTAAACATTCATCATGTATATATATATACATATATATATATATATAAAGAAGGGAAAAACCCACAAAGTTAACTTACATTTAGGTGCTATTTAAGCGAATTTGTGGATATAATGTTTTAAAGTTAAATGTTGATATAATTATATATTCAGTTGTTATAATTTTAGTTATATGATGCTGATCAAATTTATATTTGAAGCATTCCAATTGAGCTAGAGAGTGAAATTAGGAATGATTATCATTGCATGTATATGATAAAAAGTACGTTTATTTCATAACAAGTTGCAGAAAATGACAAATGATACTATTTTACATCTGATGGAGATAAGATTATTCAACATGTTAAAAAGTTTGATCTTGAGGGTTGGAAAAAGGAAAATGTGGGTGGTGCGGGGAATATTAAGTGTTATATATTAACTTATACCATATTAAGTGTTATATAGTATTTCACACTTATTATACAAACATAATAAGTTCTATTGATGTAAATACACTTTACATAGGTGTGAGATACTAAAATTCATGTGAGCCAATCAAGTACTATATTAAGATTGATGTTGATGATAATATAAACATTGAAAAAAAACATTATGAGGCAATTTTATTAAATGCAGAATTTGCCGCACATACTATTTTTATCATTTATTTTTCTTTTTGAATATAATTTTAAAATTTAAAATCATAATGTTTTGCCAAACTCACTTTGAGGCACAAATAATAATCTTTGTTTTGTCATATAGAATGAAATACTTGTGTAATTGTCCTTAACATGTTTCATTTTTGTAGCAAAAAAGTAAGAGGAGCCAAATTCTAAGTCGGCCAATGAAAAATGATTTTGGCATAATTTGGATGTATTGTCATAAGAGGTCAATTATCCATTTTTGGTCTACACAGACATGTTTGTTGGTTTAATTAGATTGCTTACCATATATTGAATTCTACCTCACAAACCTTTGTCATTGTTGTCCAAATACATTTCAAGAAAAGCCTCTTGCCTCTTTGCAATTCATCGGCCACCGCAAAAAAGGCATTGGGAGTTGGGTATGAGCACTTTGAATTCTCTATTTCATATCATATTCTAATTTACTGCATTTATGCCAAGTGTATTTAATTTTTAATTAATTAATTTTATAAGAGAATATTTAACACATGTGTTATATATTCATGAAATGAAATCGGAGATCGAGTAGAAAATAGAATAGAAAATTTAAACTGGGGTACGAGTTCTCTTGGTGGGTTGTCCAAAAGAACATGTTGATTATTTTATATGAATTAAATATTTTTTGAATATATTTTTGATAATATAAATATTGTGGTAATTTTTTAGGATTTTGTTTCTCATTGAGTTCGAATTGATCTAAGTTCTAACACAATCAATTCAATGGTCCGAAAAATCTCAACAATTGAATAGCAAATGCTTAGGTGGCTCAATATGATTAGATCAATTCAGTTGTCATCTACTTATCCATAACAACCACCGATAAATACTTTAGATGAGCATTTATAAATGCAAAATCATAAATATTTTTATTAAAATTTCTCTCTATTTTTTTTATCATTATATCTTCAAATATTAATTTGGACGTTAGAGAATTTTCGTTCAATTTATTCTCACCCTTTCTGTGATTTCAAGCTATAGATTGACCAATTCATAGTTAGAAAAATATATTTCAATACTTATCATCATCCCTCTCTTATCTTCTATATATAGCATAGATATATTGCATATTATTGTTATACATAAAATAACATAGAAAAGAAAAGAAAGGAAAATTGTACCTAGCCAAAAAAAGGGAACTTTATCAAACAGGGACCATATTGTAGGTTTCTTCAAATTCAATGCACTAATTAGCTTCTAGCCAGGGAGATCTCTGAAAAAATCCAATAAATTAATTCATTAAAGAGATGATAATGGATTATCAACATTATGTCTGTTCAAAGCATCATCTTTTTGACTCAACCTTGTATTAATTATGTTAATTGTCGCTTTATTACATGTGGGAAATCATATCACAACTGTTGGATAATATGAAACTTGGTGCACTTATTTTTCAAGAAATCCTTTTTTAAATATGTTTAACTGGTGAGCGACAGTGCATATTGTAAGCCAAAGACTTAGCAATCTGCCTTTTGAAGATAGAAATTGAAAGATTTTATTAATTCATTACTCTCATCTTACTCATCTATTATACTTGGGTGACATACTTCCTTTCAAGCTACAAACTTTAGAAAATTATATTAGGCTTGACTTTGTTTGACGTTTACTATAGTAGTTTAATAGTTAATATATGCTCGATATGACCAACGCATCATAATTAAATCAAAAAAAAAAGAAAGAGAGATCAGGAAAAATATATTGATTTGGAACAACTTACGAGTTCAATCATTTACGCACATATATGCAATTATCTTCGTATTTTATATATTGTAGCTATTCAACCTGCCAGATATAAGAGATTATATTTGCATTTGTACTGATGTGGATGGAGTTATGGGTCCGATCTACATGTATGTATATGCAATTGTCTTGATGTGCTTTATGCTGTTGCCTATTAATTGGCTAATTAAAAGGTTGTTTTTCCAATTTCTATTAACTTAAAGGAGTTAATAAGCTTAATAAACGTATCTAAGTGATTATCTTTGTCATGCTACTATTGATTATTCCACACAGTTAGTTAAAAAGTCATTTTTGAGTTCATAATGATGTAGAAGGAGTTTCACTCGATCAATATATACAAACACATGAGTATTTTCCCGTGCCCGATGCAATAAATTGTTTACTGTATCTGTCATATCTATTAGATAAGGGGTCATTTTTCTAGTTTGAATTGAATCTTTCAGCCTCATCCAACCATTTGTTATCTTGTTTCTACTTTATTGAATGAATTTTATCTATTAGTATTTTATTGTGATTGAGTTTTCATTTAATTAATTTTTCTTCATCTCTTAGGAAGAGTTTTATTTTATTTTATTTTATTTACACAGCATGTATATTAAAAATTTATTAAGATTTAAATCTCAAACCTCATTGATATAAATGTGAGGACGATGCCCCTTAAATAATTGAGCATTTGACTCCTTATTGCAATTTGAAAACTCGTACTTTATTTTTCATAAACATTCATTACCAATGTGTGCCTTTTGAGGATGGATATTAAAGATAAAGTTCATGTATTACTTTGACTTTTTATGCTACAAGTTAAGTTGCATCAGGAGTCATCTATTTTATATGGTTAATTTACATGCCTCTCTTCGGGCCACAAAATTTAGAAAATTATCATTTTTCCATGACTTTCATTGACATTCACAATAGTAAATCCAAATAATTATATGCTTGACATGACCAATTGACTGCTTATGATTTAGATGTGATATAATAAATTTTGACAAATTCGACATAGAAAAATCTAAAAAAAATATTATAAAATTGAATCTATTTTAAATAGTAGAAATTATTATCATTAAAAAAATCTGTCATTACAGTCGGATTTCTAATTATCTTGACCCTACCATATGTACGCAATTAACAATTGAATGATGGGTTGCAGTTAGTGGACGATTTCCTTATCATTATTATATGTATCACAATTCATGCTCAACTAAATCTTGTGAGTATTGACTAGTCATATTGATATTTTGATGAAATAAAGTTATAGTTGATCATTTGTCTTAGAAAGATTACATAAATCATATGAACTATATGTAAATATAATTTCTAGAGGCTCTTAGCCAATTCTTTGGGCCACTAAGTGAAAAATGGCTCATCTCATATCAAGTCAACATGATCAAAACCATTACAAGTGAAAGCAACCTTGCTTTACTAATTGAAAAAGGTATCCCTAAACCAACCACTAAATTATAATGTGGAAAATCTAAGAGAATCATGCTTTAATTATTGAGTGTGTCATTTTTATAATGATGCTATGATGTTATCAACATTACGTGAGAGAAAAGAAATTATTAGTAAAGTATTGAAAATGCTCAAAGTGCCTATAAATTTTCTTTAGCATTATGCAACTTCCATGTAATCAATAAGCTCCTAGCCATTTAAAATGTGCTTTATAATTATGGAGTGTATCATTATAGAGTGTGATATAGTTTATTTTATGAAGACCCTTTCTTGTGCGATAAGAGGATGATTTTTCTTTTAAAAAACAATCAAATTACCTTCTTCGTTATATCAAAATATCAAATATAATTAAGTATAGTTAAAGTAGATTTAGGTAAATATTATAATTAAGAAAAAAAAACTGCCTTTAAAATAGGCAACTATCCATACATAAATGGAATATAAGCTCAAGGCCTCTTAAATATAAAGTCACGGTGAACAAAAGATGATTTTGCATTGCCTTTGATGATATATATCTGGTTATTAACATTCAAATATTTTACAATGTGGATTCTGTTTTTTATTTTAGTATACGACCAGTAAACATGTAATCATATTAGTACTTAAAAGATTATATGTCTTTATATTAACATTGTAAATCTTGTATTTATTTCGTGCATTCATATCTATCTATCATAACTAGATTATAATAAAAAAATTATTATTAAAATAGATAAATATTGATAGATAGATAGATGAAATTCGAGCTCAAGACCTCTTAAATAAGAATCTTGAGGCACAATTTTTTCATTTGACTTCATTAGTACAAGAAAATGATTAGTACTTACATATTCTACAATATCAATGTCAAACTCAACTTTTATCTAATAAATGTCCACTACGCACGTAGTAATATTAGTTGCACCCAAAACGTATAATTGCTAATAATTACTTGATGTGTGTCATCTTGTAGAAAAAGTGAAGCCGCTTTTACTCAAACACTGGGATGCAAGACATTGAGAAACATTGAATTTGCCCCCTTTAAATATAACATATTGGGCATGTGACCTAACAATGAATGTCCACTTTTGCAAGCCTAACTTTGGACAAGAAGCTTGTGTACAATTAGGGATGACAATTGGTGGATTTTAGCGTGAATCTTCACTTAATTCATAATTTATCTTATAAGATTTTATTTTATTCCATACTTTATCCCGTTTTGACTAATATTTCACCCTTGTTTCATCCTGAGTAATATTCTAAACTTGCTTTATCAAAGATGAGTTAAATTCAAGTTTTGATTTTGACATATTCTATAGTCATCCCTTTGCACAAAATTTCTGAACATCTACATTACTCTCTCGTGGAGTGGACCATTCATTGTATGGAGGAATTTTGTTACATGAAGCTAACATTGAGATACAAATTCATAAATTTCACAATATTTCATTAGTTAATCGACCCTTAAAAGCATTAGGATATGCGGCTCTTGTTCTCAAATTTTTATTAGGGTAAGGCTCGGGAATGATAACTAACTACTAGGCTTCCCTTGTCTTGTTCAATTGGCTATTTGCATAGTGTAGAACCCATGCAATAGTAAAGTGAGTTTTTATAAGATAATTATCTCTACTTACGAACTTGACTAATTTAGACAATTGATCTATTCATAACCAGAGCGAAGTTTTGGTGAAATTAAGTGGATGTTAATTACCAACTCATTTTGAAAATTCAGCAAATGAATTGTGAATCCATTTTGGGGTGAGAACTCCTTCCCATATTAGCCACTAATATATTTTTAAATTCTAATTAGATCAAAATTTGCTTAATATAACTAGAACAAAAATTTCTATTACATACTATATATGAATATCTACTAAATTTCATACGAGTTATTCTAATTTGATCGAGCATATAGACTCTTATAGAATATGTATATCGATGTCCGAACTTGTAACCGACCAATAATACATAGTTCTACATATTACCACAGAGTTGGTGGCTAATGTCAAAAAAGGCAACTATGCAATTGAAACTCAAAATTTTCCAGGTCAGAAGCTGTAATTGTAGGTATTAACAATATGTGCCAGCACATAAAATCCTGCTGCAAAATTTTTCCCCACATTAGCGCCTCCTATCTGCTGAATAAATTTTGCTTTTAATGGTGAATCATGGCCATAACTGGCAGTTCACTTCGATAGAAGACACTGCACTAATTTCTGCACTGATTCTATGTATATGTTGATTTCAGATGTTCCACATTTAACTATCTTTAATGTAGTCTTTTTAAACATTACAATCTGAATCTAGACATGACAAACACCAAAACATAGTCATATGCAACTAAAAATGTGGACAATATGAGCAGAGTAGTGAAAAGATTCATTCTTGATGCATGGTATTTTAAAGCAGCCACTGTTCGGGAAAAAAAAATGTAATAGCCTGCTTTTTTAGCTCTATGGCACTGAAAATATCTTAGGTTAAATTGGTTCATTGAACCAACGAGACCTTAAAAATTGCTTTTTCAAATGTCAGTAGTAGAACGTTCTGTGTCTCAAGACTAGTTAAGCAGTAAATCAATCCCAACGAACCCTTTAAAATAGTACTTTTGTGATTGATTCCATGGCTTCATGAAACTTTTTTTTTATTAGGATTTTGTGTATAGTTATATTTATATGCTGGACACCCTATCCCCTGGCAGGGGGTTGGGTGGGATTGGCTTAGGGGTGGGGGTGGGGCTAAAATAATGCAAGTCAAGTGGTCAACACATGCATGCACAGAATCCAGATGACAACAAAATACAAATATATGCAAAAAAAGCAGAAGAATAAAACCAATGGAGCTATACCTTAGCTATTATCTTGAGTTTTATTATTTTATGATGTTAGCCTCTCTAGTTTTACTTAATTCACATGGAGCCTTCAAACCATGTCAGCCAAAAGTAACTGCCAATCAAGCATTAGAAATTTTCTACCTAAAGAACATGACAAAGGCAAGTAGAGAATCCAATTCATTAGCCCCCCAGCTGAAATTTTTTTAATTGCAAGAGAAGGGCCACATCATTAGGGGGGCCCCCTCAGGCCACATTGTCTCATATTCCACTGCCCAATGTCCCTTAGAACATGGAGAAAATTGTGGCAGATTTCCCTACTATAAGTTCTCCCCTTCTTTCTCCTTCCTCTTCCCACTTCTTCTGCTCCCTCTAACCACATAGAATTCTTTCTCAGCTTTTGAGAAAGAATAACAAAACAAGAAAGATTAGTTTTTTCCTTTTCTTTTTCTTACCATGAATACAACATAGTATCACACCGGAAAAAGCATCCATATTGCTGATAAACTTGTCTTAAAGCTTGTTCATATCTGTTGAAACCTTGTTTTTCTCAAAAGAAGATGGACATTGAATTGGTGAAGTGTGAGTGTTGTGGATTGAAGGAAGATTGCACACAGGACTACATTAATGAAGTTAAGGAAAAGTTTGATGGCAAATGGCTTTGTGGGCTGTGTTCAGAGGCTGTAAGAGATGAAGTTAACAGAGGGAAGAAGCAATCTGGGATGGATGAAGCTGTTAAGGCTCACATGTCCTTTTGTCGTAAATACAAATCGAACCCGGCTTTTCGAGTTGCTGATGGGATGAAGCAGATGCTGAGAAGAAGATCAGGTGATTTGTCTTCATCATCATCTTCCTCCAAGAAATATTCAAGATCAGCAAGCACATCCCAAGTGGGAGATGACTCCACATTCTCCTATTACTAGTTCCAAAGTTAAAAATTTAATGTTGTCTTGTTTCTTGTACAGGGAGGTTATTTCAGTTGAGGATTCTACTGGTTTTTTTTTTTGTCTTGTTTTACTTTTAATATCTAGTGTATAGAAATCCTTTTCCTCTGTAGAAAAAGAAAAAGGGACAGCATAAATTTTGGGGAAAAGTGATTTTTAGCTTCATTCCAAGAAGTCAGATTCTGTTGCAGAAAAACATTCTTCTTTCTGGTTCTTACAGCAAATCCTCAAGCTTGAAACCTCAAATGCATGGTGATGAGTAGACCAGTGGAATACTTTTTTTCTTCACTTTTCCAAGGAAATGATCCTCCAAATCTCTTTGTTTAAAGAAAAGGGAGAGAGCGAGAAGAAAGAAGAATCTACTACATGCATTAAACTACAATACAAAAGGTCAACTTCCCACTTAACCAAAAGAAGTTCACAAGAATGATGCTATATGCTTTACTTAATCTAATATTTCTTAATATTATACCTAATTTGTGACTTTATAAAGCATGAAATCAATCTTGATTAAGCTTCTTGATATTTGATTGGCCTGATAACCATCAGATGAAGGATAAACAAGCTATCCCACTTGTATAATATCCACCCCACAAGATGAGTTATCATTAAGCAGTTCTTCATTTAAGTGATTAGTTAAACCAACTTGGTCAAAAAGACATTAAAGATGTCAGCAAACCTCAACTAATTCACAACTTTGGATTTAATGATTTCACCAATATCGCTTTGCTGGAAACTTAAAGAGCATCAATCTGAGGGAGCAAGATAGGGAGTTTCTTTTCTTTTCTTTTCTTCTAATATACTTGGGATCTAAGGGCCAGAACTTTGCCACATGGCGAAAATAAACTCATCTTTACGTATACCCCTTCGTGTTACATCAAAAAAAATCAAAAATTCCTATGTGTTTGGTTCATAAAGGGACACTTTATTGCGCTAAGTGAAGCTCCTCTGCGCATATTGAATCAGATATCTGATATACAAGTCTTGATTATATAGCTCATGATGTTTGCCTAGGACAATTCTGAAAGGCCTCAATCTATCACATGAACAACAATTTTCCTATGATCCTCAGAAAATAAAACTTATCATGTTTGGGAGAATATGGTGAGTGCTGAGATTAAGACTTGTAAGAGTAAGACATTATAGTGGTTCATCGCCAAACAAACAGGACAGCAACATAATGCTGGGGCAGAAAAAAAGATACTATGCTCAGAAATCAACTTATGAATAAGTTCTCTTTTCTTGAACTCATTTTTGGATAGGAGTGTAAGTTGAGTTGAGCTGGCTTGCAAGCGGGCTTAGCTTAATTTGAAAAAGTTTAGCTCGAGTTCAAGATTATTTGAGATTGAGCCGAACTTATTGAGTTTGAGCTTGGAATTGAGTCGAGTTTAAGCTTTAAGATGGTGGCTCGAAGGCTCGCAAGTCGGCTCACAAACCCTAATATTTTTTAAAATAATATATATATTAAATATTATATAAAAGTAATAATTCAAAAAATATGTGCCACATATAGAGTTAATTTTCAAAACATAATTCAATTATTCACTTATATACTAATTAATAAATAATAATTTATAGGATAGTAATTTTTAATTTGTAACATACTAAAAATAAACAGCATGATATATTTGAAAAAAAATATAATTTTTTTAATTCAAATAATTATATAAAAATATACAATTACATAATAAAATTTCATTGTATAATATATTATATATGATTACTGTATTTTTTCAAGTTTAATATAAGTATGAAATGAAAATTCATCATTATTTTAACAAATTTATTTTTATATTTTAATGTTCAAACTTCAAAAGTCAAAACAATAATCTTACTTGAAATTTATAAAAATTTGATTGACCTTTAGAAAAGTTGATATTGCTATTGGATTTACTAATAGATATATTTCTCAATAGTTTCAAAAGAAATAGTGAGGACTAAATTGAGTTCGAGTTCGCACATTGAATGTGGGATTTGTTGGATGAGCCCGAGTCTAGCTCAACCTCAATTGTAGCTCGATATTTTATGAGTTCATTGACCTCGAACTTAAACTTAAAATTTTTGCTAAGCTCGGCTTGTTTGTAGTCCTATTTTTGGACCACTTTGTTTTACCTTAACAGCCGCTAGTTTCTCCATGATTGGAAACCTTTGACATTCTGTTCAGTTGCTGGAATATAAGACCTTTTTCATGCTTTTGATCTTTTGCTGATTCCCCACAGATAAAGGAAGGTATTCTTTCCCTGCTGCTCTTCAATTTTAGTCGGACCAGTTGTCGATCAATATTAAGAGACAGATGCATCAATAATTGAGCTAAACTGATATGCATTTGAAGGAAAAGAATCCAAGAAAATTAAGATGATAAGCATAGCTGAGATTCTTGATATTGAGCAATCAATTCCACATTTTATTGACTCAACCACAACAAATTTCTTGACCATAAAAGGAGCTGATTCATGCACGTCAAATAAAATGATTTAGCCAAGAGGGACACATTTACCAACGCAGTTATTAAGTTAAAAACTTACCTTATGACCCCTACACTAATCCCCATACACTATTCTCAGATAAATTGAAAGCATCTAACTTAGAAAAGAAACATAAAACAGACAAGCAAACATTTTTCCCACAGCCTCCAACCCCACAGACCACAAGAAAAGATAAAGGGGGGGAAAAGTTCATCCAAAAGTCCAAAAGAAAAAGAAGAGAAAAGAAGGAAAAATGGGCTGTGGAATAAATCCAAAGGTTTGAAGCACAGAACAGTCATTCCAAACGTTCCTAGCATATTTCAGAGCTAAAAACCCTTGTCATTTGACCGTTGGTTTCAAATTTTCACTGTACAGTCACAAGGAAACTAGCAATGTTTGGGAGTGTTTCACTGAAACAAAATTGTTGCGGGAAAACACGGCCAAACATGTGGCCTTTATTCCTTCAATTTATTCATAATTAATATTCCCAAAAAGAAAAGTTCACATCTTTCTATTAAAGTAATCAAATACCCCTTTCATTTTCTATTCCTCCATGCTTTGACACAAGCAAAGTATTTGTCCCCTCCCTGGAAAGTCTGATATCTCCTTCCTCTCATTTCTCCATTCAATCATTATATATACATATATATATATATATATATCATACATATTCTACCATTATTCTTATAATTAAAAAAAATTATTCAAATCTAGTTTTACCCTCCAAACACCAACAAAAAAATAATAAAAAATATCTCTCTCAAAATATAAATAAACACACAAAAACTCCCTAAACCCATTTTTTAACTATTTCCCAAAATATAACCAAAAATTAAATACATTTCCCAACATAATTTTCATATCATCCAATAATTCTTTCACCATTCATTTTTCCAAAATATATAATAAATATAAAAAAAAATCACACAAAAAAAAAACATAACCAAACATTCCCTAAGCAAAACCTTAAAAAATTCAAAACCCAGAAAAATGATTTCAAGAAAACCCGAAGTTCTCAAAAAACCAAGATAAGAGTGATTTTAGCTCCTAATTCCTCTGTAAATCCGCGATCACAGTGGACAGCAGCCCATCAGAAACACGAGACATTTTTTACTTTCCAGGATGCAGGAAAGATGCAAGTTGCAACTACGAAATCTGCATTGCCAGCATAAAAATTGTTCTCTTGATATAATGCCACGGGGTATTCATGGAAGCTCACGCACAAAGTTCTCTGCCTTGAGGCCTCAAATTTCAAGAAGCCTATTTCTTTCAACCCTTCATTAGTTTATCTTTCGACTCCAAAATAAAGTGCCCAGATAAGGCCTGGGATGGTTTCTCCGCCCCTTAGTTCCACTGAAAGAATGAGTTTTCAGGAGAAGATGAAAAGAAAAAAGAGGGAGTTGGGATATGGGGTTTTTGTGGTGAGAATTTTTGGGGTTGGATCTTCGTTTCTGGTGTGGAGTATGGGGTTTCTTGGATGGTAAGCTAGACTTTCTCCAGATATTATGAAGAATTTGGGTGAAAAGTCAAGGGATTTTGAGGGTTTGAGTAGAAGGTTTCTGTTATTGAAGAATGAGTTAGAGGAGTTGGTTAGTAAAGAGGCCTCAAACTGCAGCTCTGATGATTCCTTGTGGAAAATCAGTCAGGTTCATTTGCTGAATCTTTATGCTCATTAGTAAAACCATTACGTATTTTGGTGTTTCTGATATTCAGCAATTTCTTTCATTCTTGAGTCATTGGGACTCAGGGGCAGCTGTTTATGTTTTCTTCTCCTTCAATAAGAGCACCATGAATAATACATATTAGAGTAATACTGCAGAAAGGAAATTGCAATGAACAGAATGGAATATATATTCATTGTTGTTGTATCTAAATGGTGTAGAACAATTAATTCGATTCTCACCAGTAGTCTTTACAAGAACACAAACCATCGCTACAATGGTGAAATCTAGTTCTATCTCTTACAACAATTTCCACATCGAATACCTTTGATGCAAATTTCATAAAGTTGTGGCAATCTTCACAAATCCTAAGGTTTTTGATTATACGAATGCAAGATTGTTTTTCCCTGCTTATCAGTCCATAACACAGAGCTAGTTTCTCACTGTGCCAAAGAACAACCTCTTGCTTTTCATCTTCATCTAAATCTACCAAAACACTACTGGTGTTTGGAGTGTAGCCAGCATTTTTCAGCTTGTCAACCACATCATCTAACTTGGCATAAATCTCATCTGTTTGTTTGTGGTTCTTATCTGCTGTCAAAAACTCATGTATCTTGTTATCCATTTCAATCATACTGCATCCTCGTTCCTTTGATATGCCATTCTGTTTCATAAATTGTCTCACCACTCCAACATTTTCCCACCTTCTCTCTTTTGCATATATGTTAGACAAGAAGACATGAGCTCCATCATGATCAGGATCTAATTCAAGCAAACGTTTTGCAGCAAATTCTCCCAATTCAAACTCACCATGAATCCGGCAGGCAGCCATCAGGGATCCCCAAATGATAACATTTGGGGCCATTGGCATGGTCTCTACAAGCTCCAGGGCATCTGCAAGATGATTAGCTCGACCATAGAGGTCTACCATACATCCATAATGTTCTAGTCTGGGTGTAATTCCATATTCATTCACCATAGAATCAAATGCCTTTTGTCCCTGTTCAACTAATCCTGCGTGGCTACAAGCATAGAGAACACCCACAAATGTAATCCAGTTGGGTTCCACATTTTCTAATTTCATCTGTTGAAAATGTCTCAGAGCATTGTCGACATCTCCATGTATAGCAGAAGCACTGATCATGCTGGTCCATGATATAACATTTTTCCTATGCATCCGACCAAATACTTCTTTTGCCTCCTCAAGACTCCCACACTTGGCATACATATCAATGAGAGCATTATTTATAGGCAAAGCTTTTCCGAATCCTTCTTTATCCACAAATTGATGGATTTGTTTGGCTTGATCTAATGCACCAAGATGAGCACATCCTGAGATCACACTCAACATGGTTACTTGGTCAGGTTTAATTCCATGTTGCTGCATGTCATAAAATATCTTCAGAGCTTCTTGAGGTCTGTCACTCTCTGCATAACCAGAAATCATTGCACTCCAACAGACCAAGTCTTTTTCAACCATTTCATCAAAAACTAATCGAGCAGCTTCAATATTGCCAACTTTTGAGTACCCAGAGATCATGGAGGTTGAGACCACAACATTCTTTGACTTCAACTTATCATATAAACTTTGAGCCATGTCCATAGCACCAGAACTTGCATACATGTTTAGAAGTGCACTCTGCAAATGAGAATCGATCACAATGTTACTCTCAGATATGAACCCATGCACTAGTTTTCCAATATCCAAATTTCCAGAGCGCCCACAAGCAGAAAGAATAGTGGTAAAAATTCTCCCATCTGGTTCTGTGCTCGAGCTCTTCATACCTTCCAGCAGGGCTAAGACATTGTCAAAAAGCTGGCTTTGACAATAACTGTTTCAACATTTACACAAAATCACAATCAGGAAACACCCCAGTCAAGGACCACACCATTTCAAAATCAAAAGTAACTCTAACTTATTCAGTAAAACAGCAAAGACATCATTGCAGTTGACAATTTTTACACACACATTATAATTTGATCTCTCATTTGATTAGACCATCATAAATTCACAGAAAAAGCGAGATGAATGACACATTAATGGTGTAGAAGATCCTGCTGGATTTGATGGCACTATTCCATTTTAATCTCTAAGATATGCATGCAGTAGCAGTGATACATCTTGAGTTCTCTGCTCCCATTACCAGATTCTTTTAATTTTGTGAAAATTGAAAAATAAAAGAACACAAACATTAACTTTTGCCAGAATAATTTTTATTTTTCCAATTGTTGCCAGCTTCAACTCATCATACTGAAAGTTTCATACTTTAGAAAACAAAAGAAAATCACTCTGAATAGAGAATTTATCAAAACATCCTCAAGAAGAAAACTCACACATCTATCATAATATTCCAAGTGACGACATCCTTATGCGACATTTTATCAAACAAGACACGGGCCTCCGAAATCAGCCCACAAGCTGCATACATTCCTACCAAAGCAGTTTCCACAAAAGGGTCGGAGTCGTATCCAAGTTTTGCTGCCAGCCCATGAATCATTTTCCCTTCACCAAGCGCAATAGCTTTCGATGCCGCCTTCAGCAATGGCGGAAAGCTGAACCTGTCAATGGGGAAAGCTTTATTCTGCATAGTTTGAAAAAAGAAGAGCGTGTTATGGGGGTTGTTTGAGCGCGAGAGGTGTTTGAGGAGCTTGTTGGAGAGCTGGAGCGTTGGTGGGCGGTGGTGGGGGATAGAGGAGAGGAGGGAGAGGGCGTAAGAAGGGAAGGAAAGGGAAGAGAAGAGGAGTTGGAAGAGATGCTGCTGGTGATGGGAATTTTTGAGGAGCTGGGCGTGGATTTGTTTGAGGTGAGGGAGGGAGGTGACGGTGGAGATGAGGTGGGTAAAGTTGGGTTGGTGGCGGAGAGGTGTGGCGGCGGCGGTGGTGGTGGCGTGGAGGGGGTGGACGGTGTTGGAGAAGAGGGGCTGGGCCATGGGTGCAATGTACTTGAGGAAAGAAATGGGGGGAAATATTACTTGTTTGTTGGTAGTTAAGAGGTGATTAGGACAGACCTGCAAATTCTACTGCATTTGGCAATCCCATGCCATTACCAATAAAATTGATGATAGTCTATTGATTCTATTTCATGATAAGTAAATATTAGCAAATGATCATGGATATTTCAATAAAATTAGATTTTTTTAGATGTTAAATTTGTCGTAGTCAACATTATAGTCAAAAAATAAGATAATATAGTTTTGATTTTTTTTTTTTGTGAAAAATCTCATCAAATGCTTAATGACTTTCTTGAAAATCTATTACTAATTATATAATATTGAACAATTAATTTTATATTATGAAGAAGACATCTTTAACTATGTCTTTTGAGATTTCAATCATTAAAACAAGTCATTGAGAAAGTTAGTAGATGTTGTACTCAAAACTTCTACTACCTTAGTTTAATGTGGCAAATGTGCCAATTAATAGGCCCCTTGGTTTCATTTTCATAACTCATTTCACATTTTTTACTATTTAAAATTAAAAATACATTGATATGAAATAGTCCAACAGGTCCAACCTAATAAGCTATCTATTCCAGAAAATGTTTTCAAACCTACCTAACATCTGAAACCCAACTGTACTTCCAAACCTAATTGGGCTAAGTCACTTGACCACAATCGTTGGGTCAAGCAGATAATTCTCAACCCTATCCGACGGGAGGCTTCAAGTCGCCTAGTTCGGTCAGCCATCTCTATGATTGCCCACCTTGTATGGTCAATTACTATCGACTAGAGTGCTTACTTTAGCGCCGAATCATATTCTTGCCGCATTCGATACTTTGACAGTCAGCATGTTTCCGTATTAATGGCATATGCCACCCCAGTACCGCCTCTGCCACTAGGCGTACCTCTAGAGTACTATTCACCTTAAAAAGTAGGAGATAATGCCACCTAAAATAGTATCAGGATGGAAAATGAACAACAACTCTCAAGCAAGGATAAGAGCCCTCTACACTTGATAGGGGCATTTTGGATATATCACCCACATGGAAAAGGCTATGAATACCCTATTGTCAGCCGCTCTCTTGGTATGCCATATACACTATACGCTCTTACTTTATTACTCGATTATCTTATTCGATCAATATTAACTTGAACATTGGAGTGCCTTAGTTGGGAATACCTTGGCTAGTTTGACGTTTACTATTGATTGCAAATTTCAGCCCAAGAAAATCTTATTGTTGAATTAGTCGACCTCTCTAGTTAAATTATTCCAAACACAATCCAATTAACTAAAAATAGCTTTTAACCTCATCACACATTATTTTCTATACATTTTCGCCCGATATTATTTTCATTTTTATTTTCAATACCCATTCTCTAATAACTTATATATTTTCTCTCTCTATTTTATTATTTCTATCTCTCTCTACCTACAACTTACTAAATCCAACATAATTATTGCTTTTTCAATAATCTATCTAAATATAAACTCATTTTCAATTTATATTCACTAACTAACTCTTTAAATTGTAAAAATAATGGAAATGAAAAAAAATAAAAAATCAAACGGGCCTACTGGAATCCAAAGGTACAAACGTTGTTGTATATTTACTTTTTTTTTTAATTATCCAAAAGAAAATCAACATGGATTGTGGGCTTTGTGGCCCAAATTGTGGATCACCTCCAACTTCGGCCTAAATCATGAAAGCAATCAAAAATCGCAGAAGCCTGGCAAAATCGCACATAAAAAACAAGAAGGATAAAAGCGACAAGCTAAACTGAGATCATCAGTACGACGCCGTTGCGACGACTGGGACGGGCGCCGATTGAGTTGCCAATTAAACCCGTCTTACCAGTTTGGATTAACAGCTGGCAGCTGAGAAACTCGTCAAAATGGGCGAGGCTCTCTTGGATCTTGAACAAGTTCTTCGCTCTAAAAAGGCACGTATTTGTGATCTTTCCCTTTTTCTTGCACATTTGTATGCAGTACAAAATTGGTGATGTTTTCTTTCTGGCAGTTTTATCGGTAATTTGACTGATTTGAGACTAATTGCAGAATATTTGAAGATGGGTTTTGCGTTTTCGTTCTCTTTTTTCCTGGAAATTCTTCGTTTTTTAAAATGGTAGGAGAAATTGATTGTTTCTGCGAAACAAAGTGTAGTATACTGAAGTTTTGCAGTACGTGGGATTAAAAGTCCAGCATATGTTGGTGATTGGAGCTGCATTTTACTGTTTTTGAACTACTAAAAATTAAATTTCAACCAAAAAAAGAAAAAGGAAACAGAAAGTTGATTTTAGATTAATAGTCTTGGAAGTTTTAATTTATCTTGAGAGTACAAATTAGCAGGAGCAATTGACACTTCAAGAGGCAAACATTTTGTTGGCATGGAGGGCTCAGGCTATGCGAGACTTTACTGTTGGTTTTGGTGGTGGTTCAATTATTACTTGGCTCGGTACGTGTGTAGATGATCATTTGATTCTTGTAATCTGAGCTCGGATAATTCGTGGGTCTGTTTAGAATTGTTTTATGCAACAAAATTATGCCACTTTCTCGTGCACAAGAATGCACAAAAAATATAGGTTCCATTAGGATTTTTATTTTAGATTCTGAAACTTAATAGCTAATATTGAGTATAGAGTCTCCTCGATACTAGTTGTTTTATAACTTGCTCATTTGATTCTGGAGAAGAAGTGTGAAAAAAAAAGAGATTTGATGAGAGTAGGGCCTAAAAGATACCAATTTTGGCTCTGCTTTTTTGGAATCTGGTTGCGGATGACATCAATGAAGCCTTCTGTAATGATTTAAAATTGCATAGAACTTTTCTAGTTGCATGATATGTCTGATCATTTGAAGTGTGCTAAAAGGACATTGGATGGTGGAGAGACATGTCCAGTCCATCACCAATAACACTCATGTAGAGTATTTCGGGGAGTCACCTTGTGTATGGAAGGGAAAAGATGATGTAAGCACATTATTAATTATACTAAGTACATGTCGGTCATTAATATGTCTGCTGTCTTAGGCTTGGATGTATTTTGCTTGATTACTGCTTGTTTTTATTTTGCTATCTGTTATTTCCTCTGCACATATGTTAATGTTGTTACCTAATCAAACTATTGTACTTTATTGTTCTCAGCGACCGGCAGGCTAAGAAATCTACTCCGCATTAACCTCACACTGGGTAGGTGATATGCTAATGAAAGAATTACATTGCGTCCACAAGTCGGTTAGAGAGATTTGCATTTATTTGGTCCTGGGAATATCTTCTCTTTCTCAATATAAATGATTAGAATTGGTGGTGAGTAGCTTGGGTCAGGGAATTTACAATTTTTTTGGTTAAATTTCCTTTTTTGCATAATGAAACTGTTGAAGTTTGTTTGATTTGTTGTAGCATTGATCAGTATCTAAGTATTGAAATTCTGGTGGCAATGGATGCATCCACTGGATATGATTCAAGGCACGGATCGGAGACTAATGATATACTAATACTTATGTTCCACCAGCATCTGTTAAAAATTGTAGGAAACCTATTCATCTACTAGTAAGGACTATATGAATATGCGGATTCACTATGTGGCTGTTTGCCACCATCTCTAAAAGTGTGTTTTCTGTTTCAAACTTTAAAAAAATGGGTGGAGTGTATTTGATCTACTGCTTTACTTTTTTATTTGGCTTTAAAAGAGCCAAAAGTGACCAGAATCTAGAAGCATCCGAGATGCTTTTACGAGCTTTTGGCATTTTTATAAATAGCCCGATGTTATTTAGGGCATTTTTTACATTCTAATTTTTTCATTAACCTCAAATTTTCCCCCCAGATAGACAACCCTAGTTAACCGTGTGTGAACCCATTTGGTCCCACTGCTGTCACCTCCTTCACATGCTTATGACAAGACACATTTCAATGGTAGTGGTGGCAATGCTGCCACCGCAGCAACCGC
>JACGDI010005528.1:519176-530420 GCA_014898725.1 Jacaranda copaia
TTTCGTCTTTTCATAAATAAGTCCAAGCACCAATTGTTTCCAACCAAACATTCTCTTCCTATTTTTTAACCAAAAATCCAATCTAAGAAATAACAGAATGTTTTATTTATTGATTTTATTCTTGCAGGGACTGCTGCTGCTTGTGGACTCTGGAAACTTGGTAGGTCAGTTGAATCATCTATTGAACATATTCTTTCACTGGAAGGGAGTCGGATACAGAAAGAGTTGGCAAACATGTATGTGCTTACCAAATCTCTTAGTTGGTGTAATGCTTTTCATTTGGCTGATTTAGTGGAAATTGATAAACTTATACTAGAGAAGCATTGGTTTTTTTTTGTTTAATGTATGGGTAAAATTTCATATATATGCTCAGAGCCACCATGCTAACCAGTCTTTCTGTTACCAATTAGTTAAGTTTCTTAACCGCTTCAGAGTTTTTAATTCAGAGGATTGGTTTTACTAACTGTCCCTTCTAGACCACATGATCTAACGATTCAATGAGTGTAGTTAATTTATTTTTCAGCAATATTGACCAGCAGGAATCGCGTCTCCAGTAATGTTGATGTACAAAAATTCAAGTCCAATCCTGTAGTTAAATCTTTAACAAATACTTTATAGAAATTACCAACTCGCTCACTTGTGTACGGACTTGCTTTGCATAATATCTGCCATCTATCTTTAGATTGTAGATCTTATGGGTGCTCTATACTTTGGTTTTCTATTTATATTTTCTTGTTTGGGTTAGTAATTTCTTTTGCTCACTTGTATCCTCAGAATGTTCAAGAAGTATCACAATTATCCTTGGGTGCTGCGACATCTCTCCCAGCATTTTTACTTGGAAGAAGTTTACAATGATTCATCAGTAGACAGACCAATACATAGGTGGCGTTTTAGAAACTTTTCTGGCGATCCTATTACTCATTCTCAGAGTACATCCTACAGTGCTGAAACGGATTTGGAGAATAACGATATCAAGAAGACAACTATGGAGCCCAAGCAAGTTTATGTGAGTGAGTCTGCTGGAATGGTATAACCTTTTAGCGGCTTTTAAAGCATTGGAAAATGTTGTGAAATAAATCTGTCCGATGTTTTCTCAAAAATTATAGGTCAATTCTGCTGGCGATGCTATGGAGAATCCATTTGATCTCCTTTTTGAGCTTCCTGGGAGTGTAGAAAATGTTCCTCATCCTGAGGATACACCAAGCATATCATCTAGAGGCCAAAGGCGCAGAGAAAAACGAAGTCGTCGCAGGCGTAGGAGGCATCATCAAGAGGAATCTGACATTTGAACTTGTGAAATCTCAGGTTTTACCTTTAGCTGCTTGATCATCCTTCATGTTGCTCTGTCTGTATTGAACTGAAATGACCTCATTCATGCTCGGCAATTTCAGGTACAATTGAAACCTCTGTTAAGTCAACATTTATAGCATTTTCTAAAACCACGTGCGTTGTTTTGCTTTTCAAATATTTTTAGCATTGAATTGTCACTGTGTTGAATTTACTTTCTCAATTCAATAAATTAGTACAATTGTGATTAGATAAAAAATGTGATTAGATGAATGATATAATTATTTTGTCAATAGATGTTTACATATTGACAAAAATACCTTGGTCAACCCTTTTTTTTTTTATAATTTCCTTCTTTTAATCATTTTTCTTTCCTCTTTCCCTTTTCATTTTCTTTATCCTTTTTATCTTTTTATGCCACAGACATCCCTTTCCATTTTCTACGTTCTGCAGATTTACAGAAGCAACTTTCAGTTCATTCAGCGGGATAGGAGAGGTTTTCTTATTTTGTTACATTATGAAAAGTTAAATTTTTTCTCTTTATAGGAGGTGATTCATTGAAATTCGTCTTTAATGCTGAAGGCACCGCTAAGGGAAGATATGCAAAATTTATGAGATTTTTGGATCCTCATTTAAACCTCTTTGAATCCTACGGGTTAGTGTGGCACGTGCTACATAGACAAAGATAACGACCATCGTTAGTTGCTATGAGAGTTCTTTCCTTAACTTGGAATTTTGCTAAAGTGAACTTTTTAGAAAGTAAAAGTTCATCCACGATCACTAAATTAGATTGCTCTAACTGCTTCTCTTTTAGTTATGAGGGTCACTATCATCATCGAGGAGGCTAGTGGTGGCAATAGGGTTGTAGACGAGTTAAGCTTAACAAAAATTTCAAGTTCAAGCTCAGTACGTTTTAAAACAAACGAGCTTGAGCTCGAGCTCAACTTCATCAAGCTCCAAATTTTAGACTCAAGTTTGAACTCATTGATAAATATTAAACTCGATGAGTTCATAAGATATCAAGCCACAATTGAGTTTGAGTTAAGTTTGAGCTCATCCAACATCTTTCACACTTATCAAGTTCAATTTAGTCTTCACTATTTTTGTTGAAACTCTTAAGAAATATTATCTATCAGCAAACCCAACAGCAACATCAATTTATTTAGAAATCAAATCAATTTTTATAAATTTCTAGTAAGATTATTGCTTGAACTTCTGAAATTAGAACATTAAAATATGAAAATGAATTTGCTAAGATAATAATGAATTTTCATTTCATACTTACATTATTATATTTGAAAAATATGTAGTAATCATGTATAACATGTCATACAATGGAATTCGATTATATAATTATATATTTTTATAAAATTATTTGAAATTGAAATTTTATATTTTTCTTCAAATACATTATGCTATTATTTTTCAGTATTTTACAAATTATAAATTAGTATCTTTTAATTATTATTTATTAATAAGTAATATATAAGTGAATAATTGAATTATAGTTTGAAAATTACCTTAATACGTGGCACACAATTTTGAATTATTATATTTATATATTATTTAATATATGTTTATGTGTTTGTGTGTATTATTTTAAAACATGCTAGGGCTCGTGAGCCGGCTCGCGAACTTTTGAACCACTATCTTAAGTTTCAATTCTAAATTCAAGCTTAATAAAGTAGGTTCAAGCTTAAGTTGAACTTTATTAGATAGAGTTGAGCTAGTTCGTGAGTCGATTTGACTCAACTTACACCTTAGGTGACAGGATGAATTCTAGCTTATGTATCCAATGTAATCCACGTCATTTTTGATTGGGAAAATTAGGTTGGGCTTTTTGACTTTCGTAGGTGGGTCTATATAGGTTTGGTTGAGGTGGTTTTTTATGCATGTTGTGGGTTTAAAATTAGTTAAAATGCATCCGAAATGATAGGAATCCAAAATTTTAGCTAGAGTTTAATAAATTTTAAAAAATTAATTTGAATTAATAAAAATATATATTATGTTCACTTCAACATTTTTGTCTATGTTTATAATTTTTTTTATAATTAATAATTTTTAAATTAAAATAAACATCTTGAATTTTGAATATATTGAGAAGTTAGTTGTGTAGAATTATAGATTTTGTTACGAAATAATACCTTGAAGTCATACGAATATCAACTATGCAATTGCCTTAAAAAATTATAGATTTTGTTACGAAATAGATATTACGATTATGATAAATTTTTAATGCAATTGTATATAATGAAGAAGATGAAATAAACATATAATTTCATAAATTATCTTATTGTATGATAAAAATTGTCTATTAAATAAAGCATGAAAGGCGTATTAACATTATTATTGTCTTTCGAATTAATTCCTTTGAAGAAGTAGAATTCAGTTAAAAAAGGAAAGGACAAAAAAGGGGTATCGGGCCCATTTAGAGCTTACCGCAACTCATTTTTACTCCACTTATAAATACTCATTGAATTCACCCTATTTTGAGTCCAATTCATTTGACCCTATGTCACATCCAACCCAACTCACCAATTTGGAACCGTTAATTCAGCATAACACTAGCTTCACTGCACTACGTAATGATCAAACAAACAGGAGTTCCATAAAACCTTGAAGATTTATGCATTAGAGACGATAATACCTTGAAGATTTACTTGTTTGAGAAGAGTATCAGGTACTCGACCTCGAAAGCTACTCCAAAAAATGCACTTCGAATCAATCATGCTGATATATCTGGCGGCACTCATATTTACTATAGAAACGTCTCTCTTACAATAGACGCTGATACAAAATTGTGATTTTGAACATCAGAGTTTTTTCTGCGGCTTCCCTACACTCAGCAGCCAAAGTTTCTCAATTATCAACATCTAGATCAAAATGTTCCTTCAGAATATGTTCAGGAACTCTCCCGAATCCCTTCGCCACTTGCTCCATGTCCTTGAGTCTCGAGAGCTCCCCTTTTATCTGATCAACTCGATTCTGGACAGCATCAAGCAATGAATCCCGATCATCCAATGATGATGCATGGTGAAAGAGGTCAAACCTCTCTTTGTCAAGCTGTTGATACAGATTCAGAATGTAGTTCTTGTGACCTGTCAGCCTTTCCTCTGCAAGACTGTATTCAATCTCCTGTGACTTCCTTAATTCATCCAGAATGTGATCAATTTCATCCTCAAGTTTCAGAGATTCAACTCGATAGTCAAAGCTTGAGTAGAATGTTGGAGGTGATCCCACCTCAAAATCTTGTGACCCATTGTTTAGGACAAATTGCTTGTTCTTTTGCGATCCTGATGCACCATCTGCATCTGGCAACGGCCCTGCTATTTATGTGGGTTCATAATCAGAGAGGGATCTTACAAGAAATTCACTTTATAATAGTAAAATGAAAGGAATTTTGGAGGAAAATAGGAATAAAAAACACTGTAGCATAGTTAAAAGTCAGGAATGAGCTACTGGCATGTAGAATAGCATAGTTAAAGAGAAAAGATACCGGCAGTAACTGCAAGGACATCTTCCTTATTCCAAATATCTTTGACGGGAGTTCCACCATTAAGCTGAAGAAAGTATCAGGTTAATCATGCTGGCTGTTTAAGAAGCAGTAGAAACAACAAAGAAAAATTTCTTCAAGAAAAAAATCATTACCATTCTCTTCAGATACCTTTGACATGGCTGACTCAATATGATGCAACATCTGCCCTGCATTTGTTTTCTTTGAGCCACGCAGAGCACAAATTCCAAATTTCAGAATCTTCTCAATGTCATCCCTAGAAGCAATTGATTCAGAGTTCTGTAAAAGCTTTGCAACATGTGAAACCAGATCAGTTCTGGAATCACAGCGGCGGCAGTAGTACTCCGCATCCAAATTGATGCTTCCTCCAACTGTTCCAGCCATGTAAGCTCGTAGAGCACAGTCAATGTGGCAACTGTGTCCACAAGTGCTGCCCTCAACATTTGCTTCACATGTGATGTAGCTATAGCTGTCACCAGCTTTATCAATAACTCTACAACACAGGATACAGCAACAGTTTCTGCAGAAACGAGGTTCACTGCAGCACATATCACAGAACATTACTTCGACAGAGTCCTCTCCGGCAGTGAAGCTGCTGCACAACCAGGTTCCAGCCTTACAATGGTCTCCGCCAATCAGGACATCAGATCCCAGATCTTCTGCAGTCTCCCCTAGAGATCTGAACATCTCTTTATCATCTACATTTATATTATAAACTAACAAGCAATTAATAAGGATTAGCCAGAGTTGCAATTAGAACAGAAGAATATGCCATCATTGCACAATGGAAGAAAAGGCAATTTTGTCAGATCATTCAGTAAAAATGAGTCTACATAAACAAAGTCAACTTGCTTGCCTAATTTACCGCAACAAAAATCTTAATACATTAAATCTTGAGGGCATGACAATATCCAACCATTTAAACATTTCCACAACTTTCATGACAGATTAAACATAATTTGTTCTGTGTACTAGAAACTGGGATTATCAGAATGTACGGAAAAACGAAGGCAGATATGGTACTTGAATTTGATACTGTAGTTTACGCCAGGAAACAGGCACAAAATTTATCGCAGCCAAATACAGCAACCATGACTTTTACTTCCACAGCCTGAATGCTACTAACACACTGACATACATTAATAACTGGTACACACTCGCATTAAGAAGTGATGTTGAATTGAAATAGGTGGATCAGTTTAAGATTAGATTTAAGTGAGCACAAGTTAAACTGGTTCATCAAAAACATAGTAACCTTGAAACATTTCCTAACCTTTCTTAAATGATTTTGAAGGGATCCTCCAACTAAATGAAGCAAAAAAGTCTTCAGGATCTCTCTCAGGGAAATTATCTTTGATATACTGCTCAACTGAGCTCTTGCTCGCGAAAATATTCTTATGTCCTGCCTGGCGGAGACTGCTGGGAAGATACATGTATCTATCCATAAAATACCCAGCAGTAGCAATTCTTCTCCCAACTTTCCAACCCCACTTATCACCGGGATTAGGCCAATCTTCAGGAGCATATGGAAGGCCTTCACCAGAATCGTTTGCTGAGACTGGATAGAGGTTTAAACCATTATCCTGTGGTGGATATGGACTCCCTTTACTTCCTCCTGGACTATCAATGTCCATAGACTCCTTTTGCAGCTCATGAGTCATTTAACCTCTGCATAGTGTGTAAGAATCATCACAAGTCTGGCTTGTCATAGAGCATATAGTAATGAACATTATGCTAATAAGTAATAACGATAATTCATACATCCTGCTAATAATAACCACAAGATACTCAAATCTTTTGAATTGAAAATACCAAACAAAAGAAAACACTAACAGAGGAGAGAAACATACAAACTCTACAAAAATGAAGTAAAGAGTTTATAGCCTTGGAAGGCCTCGAGAATAGAAAGGTGTCCCACTTTTGATTGAATTGTGCGCATATCATGTAGAAGTATGAATAGGACTTACAATCACCAAAAAAATCTGATGAATACTTTCTCAACCACACCAGAATGTTAAAGAGCTCGTGCATGAATTCATAATTAAGAACAAATAAATAAAATTTCTTAATCTAACGCTAACATCTAATATTTTAAATTATCCAAGCCTCTTTTGGACTTAGCCGTAATAAGCTTAAACTCAGTTCATAAATTGATCTGGCCTAATTGAATGGCTCAAGCTTGGCACCCACTCACATGAGATTATGTCCAACTCGCAAGCGTCCGTCTTAAATAAATTTGACAATTCTACATTTCAATAAACAATTTCCAATCAATTTATTTAAAGACAGGCACAGATGCGCTCGTCACAACCATATACCTCGAGAAAATGTATATCAGTAATCCAAAAACGCTGAGAGTGCAAGAAATGAGCAGGGCGTGGGTTCCTGATTTTGATACCAATCCTCAATCTGCAGAAACAAAAAATGTAAATAAATAATCACTTGACCAGTGATAATTCAAACCAAAAAAAAAAAAAATGAATAAGAATGTCGAAGCCAAATCAAAGACTTAAACAAAGCACATGATGCTACATATGTCGATCAAAAAAACTTTTTCCCCCTCAAAGAAACCACCAAAAAAAGTTTGGAAATCAATCCAATAATGTAGCCATGAACACTTCCAAAATCACTTATTCACCAATACAAATACAATCAAGATATTCAATTTGCAAAAGTATATATTCAGATAAATGAGTATGATAAAGCAAAAACAAAATGTGAATGTGTACAAACTTACAGCGAATTTGATTGAAAAACCCTAATAAGAGGAAATGGAAATGGTTTATAGAATTGAGACTGTTTGCGTTTGGACTGTGCTTAAATAGAGGGCAGCATCGGTCGGCAACAATGAACTGTTAAATGACTGTTATACCCTCCACTCGGGTTTTGCCGTCGGAATGTACCTGAAATTCCGACGTCTGACGGCGGAGCTCCTACACACTCGATTCGCGCGTGAGTTCCCTCACCCGGTTTATTTTTCTTTTTTTTTCCCCATTTTTTTGTCCCTATGTGACATTACTAAGCTAGTTAATTGTAGATTATGAACTTTGACACATTAAAACATTTTTTTAAGCACCCATTTTTTTATTTTTTTTTGCACACATTCACCATAATATTTGTAAGATTCAAAGCTTGGACATCACGTTTACAAATATACAAGTATAAGAACAATGCTACAGATCATTAAATGTTTTTTAAATATTTGAACTGATGTAAATACGAAATATAAATTTTATCTGAACTATTATATAATTATAGTAAATCATGTTTAGTTATATTTTTTTGGTAATTCAATTATCATCAATGAATCGAGTTCATTAATGGTTATTAAATTAGAGGGGATAGTTTTCAACTTTTATCCCATTTAATTCAATAATCTTAAATGGACGAAATGAACGGAACGAAGAGAGAAGAAAATATCTTTTTTATCTTTTCAATATTTTTTTTATTTTCAGTGGATATTTTGGTTAAATTCAAACACAAATAAAATTATGATAATATATTAGAAGAAGAGGAAAAAATACTGATAAATTTTGTAAGATTTCTCTTCCTAAAGCAAATGATTACCATCGACTTCTTACTTTACTTGAATAGTCAAGATATTGTGAAATATCCAAAAAGACACTTTAAGAATTGGTTTGATTCTATTATGTTCCTTATGGGCTCCAAATCTTTACTATTATTAGAAAATAAATGATATTTAGATTGACGAGATTAGTTGGATAAAATTCATTAGTTGAATGAAATCAAATTATATAAATTATATCAAATATTGATAATACATTCCATACGTTTTAACTTAATTAAAACTTTAATTCATTTCTATAATGTGGCGGAGAATAGTTTAAAATTTTAGATTTTGATCAGTTATTAATTAATTATTTAAGTGGATCATTTAACGATTATAAAAATACTTTAACGAAGAAAATATGCTCCATAGCAAACAAGATTAGTATGATTCGTATTTCAAATCAATTTTAGGTGAATGAGAAATTAGAATCAAAACTAAGTTATTTAAAATTATATAAACTAATGAAATGGAATATGCTAGAATGTGGAAAATCATTCATCCCATATTAAAAATTGAAAAGATTTTAAACTACTTTTATCTAAATGTGACATATGAAATACTTGATCTGAAAGACAGAACAAGTACGCACTCTAAATATTTTTGATTTTTTTTATTTACTTTCAACTCAATACTAATTTAAGCATCAAACAATTTTAGTCGAGGGCCACCTTAACAATCCTAATATGTACCTTGTCTTGCAAATCAATGTTCAACCGTTACTTTTTTTATAGAAGTGAGTGGCACTATAATATATCAAGTGCACTATTCATCATTGTTAAATTATGGGTACACTTACTCTCCCTTGATCCTACATATTACACTCGATCCAATCTTAGCTAAAATCATATCTCTTTCGACCATATTTCACCGAACAAAATATTAAGTATAATTATTATATATATATTGTAAGTATTATGTTGAACAATAGAATATTTTTTGTTGAGTATTTGAATGCTCATCTTGATCACTCAATCAACCTAAAAGTGTTATTTCATTTTTTTTCACTTTTTATTATTAGCAATTTGTTCCCATAATTTTTAAGATTAAATTTTTGAGATTAATCACTTTTAAAAGAACGTACAGGCGCGTGCGAACACCTCCTAAAACCATTTGTTTGGTAGGAAATGACATTTAATTTAGGAATTAGGAATTTAACTATCTGATTTAGATTTTTATATGTGGTAGAATTTCATAAAGCTTCTTGGCCATAGCTGGCATCCATATCCAGAAAATAAAATTCCATTCATTTGGTGGGAAGTGGCATTTAATTTGAAATTTTAATTAGAATTTTCCTATTTGGCAATATTTCTTAAATTTTAAAAAAAGAAATAAAATCCTCAAAATTAAGAATATATACATTTACATATTTGTATAATAACATTTCTTAAATTTAAAAAATAAATAAATAAAATCTTCAAAATTAAGAATATATATATTTACATATTTGTATAATACATAATTAGATATCTTCGGAATATTTACGTTCGTTATATATGCATAATAATATATGTATATGTAAAGACATGATTAACAAAAGATGTAATACATATGTGCTTTCATAAAATTCATCCTACGCCTTATCCTTTAAGTTATGATATATATATATATATATATATATATTACAAATTGCACAAAAATAAGAATAAGTAAATCTAAATTGTGCAATATTGTGATATTGTAATATTGTAATTTCTGTGTATCATATTGGCTTACAGAAATTCTTTTAATTATTTTTGCTATCACATTAAATTAAAAGAATTTCTAATTTTTTTTTATATTCTCAAATTTTGGTGAAAATTATCCTATTTTGTATATGTGAATGCATTTAAAAATGCATTAAAAGGTCATATTATTAAAATTAATGTTACAGCAAAAATTTACAAAGTTTTTAAATTTTGAGAATATTCTCATAATTTCATCAAGATTATACGATTATGATTTTGTGAATAAGTTTAAGAAAAACATCAAAAAGTCATTAAATATGGTCAATTGGTATGTGATATGGGATAGCCTAACAAGCCTAACCCAATTAGCTATTGACCTCAGAGAGGACTCCTAGGCCCACTTACCATGCATAACCCAACGCATTTTTGGATCCAATTGAGTTGGGTTACTCGACCACAACCGCCTGATCGAGTGGATTGTTCTCGATTGCACTCAGCGGGAGACTTCAAGCCACTTTGTTTATTCAATCATCTCTCCAGTCAACCACCTTGTCTGTTCAACGATTGTTGACCAGAGTACTCACTCCAACGTTGACTCATATCCTTGCCGCATTTAATGTTCTGACAAGCAGCATGCCTCTGCATTAATAACGCTTGCCACCCAGTACAATCTTTGCCACCAACTCTAGTAGGGAGGCGCATGCCCAGAGTACTATTCATCATGAAAAGTAGAAGATGATGCCACCTAAAATAGTATTAAAATTGGATATGACCAATAAACCTCAGGTAGGGACAAGAGCCCTCTACACTGAATAGGGCATCTTAAACATATCATTCACTAGAAAAAGCCTATAAATATCTCACTGCCAGCCACACTCTAGGTAATTTCATATACACTATACGCTATTACTCTTCTATTTGATTACCTCATTTTTACCAGAACTAACTTAAGCGTTGAAGTACCTTTGCCAGGAACACCTCGACTAGTTTAACATTTGCTGTTGGTTGCAGATTTCAGCCCTCGAAAAATATCACTATTGGATCGTTCGACTTCCCTGGTCGAAATAGCCCAAACACCACCCTATTTACTAAATACGACTTTCAATCTCATCAGTATGTTTCCCTAATTTAAAAAAATCAAGAACTTCATAGTAATTAATATTAAATAAGCAATAAAATTATTTTAAACAATTAAAGAAAACATTAAA
>JACGDI010005528.1:530520-576208 GCA_014898725.1 Jacaranda copaia
AATAAAAGAAATAAATGTGCATTTGGTACATAAAATTTAAAAAAAGGCATCTAAGATGCCTGATTTACACAAAAAATAGTGTACAGTTCTTGATGCAGCTATAAAATCTTGGCATATTTACATGTCAAAACTAAATAACTAAATAAGAAATTGAGTTTAAAGTGGAAAATAATTTAAGAACATTTTAGCGGATAGAATGAGTCTACCCACATTGAGAAAAGGATGCGGATGTGTAAATAAAATAATTTAACGTTTATATTTAGTCTACCCCCATTGACACTCCTACAGAAACGTTAGCTTAAAAGTTAAAATTATGACTTGAGCTTCTAACTCTTTAATGGAGCCATAACTCTTTATAGTGAGCTACAAGATTGTATTTTACAGTTGTATCCTCAGAAGAAAAAATTATGTGTCTTTAATAAAGAATTATGTGTCTTTAATAAAATTGCATTGTAGAACTATAAATACAAATGCTTAATTCTTCTCATCACTGTTGAAGTGTTGAATGATTCAAAGTAGAGCCAAATCTAGTGGAGCAATTGGATTACCGCCATGGACTATCTCAAAAGGACTCCTTCAAGTTGTTAGAATAGAAAACCAATTATAAGCAAATTTAGCTTAAGCCAAAATCATATGCAATTGGTGGATATTTTTACCAACCAAACTTCTCAAAAGATTTTCAAAACTTGTATTATCAACTCCCTTTTGGCCGCCAATTTGAGGGTGATGAGAAAAACTAAAAAATTGTAGTTAAGTTACAAGCCTTCTCTAAAGTAGGAGCTAAAAATAACTCATAAATTTTGAATCTCGATCGAATGTAATGGTTTTTAGAGTTCCATGAAGTCTCTCAATTTCTTTAAAGTAAAAGTTAGCAACATTTTGTAGTATCCAGAGCCTTGTTGCAAGCAACAAAATATACCACCTTTGAGTGCGAATCAGATCAACTACAAAATCGATACTCACATCTTCCAAATGAGCTACTAAATTTGGCAATAGAGTGCATAAAGCAATACTTCGCCAATGACTCTCAGCAATTTGACTAGTTTTACACCTCTCAACATAATGCTTACCGTCCCATTCAATTCTGGGTTGGTAAAAGTTTCTTGAACAGGTTCAAGAGTTTTATCTCTTCCAAAATGTCCAACAAAACCTCCATTCATATGTGCTTTAAAGACAATAGCTTGCCTTAGAGAATAATTTGAGACACATAGCAACTTATCTTTGAAAAGAAAGCCATCTTGAATCAAGAATATTTAAATGGACCTTTCAAACATTCCTCTCAAATCTTGCCAAAGTATACATCCTCATTGTAGAGATCTTTGAGTACCTCAAATCCAATGAATTTATTAGCAAAGTAGATAGAAAAGATTGTCTTTGGCTAAGAGCATTTGCCACACTATTAAGAACATTGGATTTGTGCTTAATGATAAAATTGAAAGCTTGTGAATACTAACCCACTTAACATGCTGAAAATTCATTTTTTGTTGAGAATTCAAATATTCCAATGCCTCATGATCCAAGTAGTGAACAAACTTCTTGTGTAAAAGATAATGCTACCAATGACCCAAAGCACGAATAATAACAAAGAATTCCTTATACTAAGTAGAATAATTATGATGAGAGTTGTTCAACATTTCACTGAATAAAGTAGTGGGCTTGCCTGCTTGGCTAAGGATGACACTAATTCCCATATTTAAAGCATCTCAATCCATTTTAAAAACCTTTTCAAAATTTAGTAATTGCAATATTAGTGACTTTGTGACCTTCTTTTTAAGAAGGTCAAAGATCTTTTGCACATCATCTATTCATCTGAAACTCTATCGCTCAAGTACTCAATGATTGGTTCTATTACAATGCGGAAATTTTTTATAAACCATGATAAAAAGAAGTTAGGCCATGGAAACTTCAAATATCATGAATAGATTTAGGAATTGGCCAACTTAGGATTGTCCAATCTTGTTCTCACATATATTAACGCCTTTTGAAGAAACAATATAACTTGAGAAAACAATGCTTGTTGAGAATAAATGAAACTTCTTCACATTTGCATACAATTTTTGCTCTCTTAGCACTTCAAATACTTGCGGAAGGTGATTCAAATGTTATTTTAGGTTGCAACTATAGACAAGAATACCATAAAAATAAACAACAACAAACTTTCCCATGAAATATTTAAAAGTATGGTCCATAAGCCACATGAATGTAAAAGGGGCATTAGAAAGACTGAATG
This sequence comes from Jacaranda copaia, assembly GCA_014898725.1. Lineage (NCBI taxonomy): Eukaryota > Viridiplantae > Streptophyta > Magnoliopsida > Lamiales > Bignoniaceae > Jacaranda > Jacaranda copaia. Next base: position 532,751 of record JACGDI010005528.1, read on the forward strand.
ATATAACCAACCACTCGTAGAAACTATCTCTTATTTTAAAGGTTGTTTTCTGTTCATCTCCTATCATATTTTCAAGGTCTACCAAGAAGCAAATGACAAGCATCTATTGGAATAACATCACACCAAACTTTATCTTTGTCTTTGTTACCAATGGAAAATTAAGCAAGACACCTTTTATTTACTTTTACATCATTCTCCTTGCAAAGCCATGATAACTTGTATGATTGAGGATTATCTTATGTTTTTATTTTTAGCTTTTCCATCATTATAGTAGCTACAACATTCTCATATCTTTCTCCATCAATAATGACATTACAAATGTTTTGATGAGAAAAGCACCTTCTATGGCATATATTGTTGTGGAGCCAAGAATGGTCTTCAACATTGCATGCATTAAGGCTACAGTAAATGGCTAAAGGTTCTTCATTATATTCATAGATAATATCTTCTTCTTCCTCCTCAAAATCATCTAGATAGGCTAGGTTGTCCAATTAAGTTCTTCCTTTTCATTTTTCTTTGATTCATAAATATGGGTTGTCTAATTAAGTTCTTCATCAATTTTCTTTGGTACAAAATTGATGATATTGGGATTTGAACCACCATGAAATAGATTGAACACCACTCCATTTGAATTAATCTCTAAAACATGATCCTCAATATCACATTTCAAAGATTCGTAGTGACAAAATGCTGCTCGAGCTGTTGCACTTCTCTCCTTAAATCTTTCAACTCAATATCATGAAGTTCTCTATGATGAACTACGAGATCATCAACATTTGGACCATTTTGGCAAACCTATCCATTACAAACTAAAGCTCTAATAACCAACTTGATACCAAAAAAATATGGAGTAGTAGGATGTGCTATAAGGCACAGCTCAAAATGTGTAACTTCACTAACTTGTCTAGGAATCCTCTTAAGAGTTTAGCATAATAATAAAAGATTTCTCTTCTTTGAAACAAGCCAAAGGCTCAAAAATATGAATTGTGTTCTTCAAAATAGTTTTATGAATACAATTACAAGGTGTGGCCTTTCAAAGCTTGGAACAAACTCCAAGCATAAGGTAACTTTTAAAGTAAGACATTTATCACGACCTAGAAAATATAAAACCTAATAAGTGTAGCTAGAAAATATGAAGTAAAAGCATAAAGGACTCAACATCCAAGAAACAAAGTAAAAAGAACAATTAAAATTGATCTGAAACTAGGTATCCCTTGATATTCCTGAAAGCAACCATAGCAACACACTAATCTCGTAGTCCTCAGTAATTTCATCATAACATTCTATAGAAAAATGCTTTTTACTGTGCTAGAAACTAGACATCTGTAGCTTTTCAATGTTATATGGCTCAACACATAATTTTTTCTCAATGAAAGCAGTTTATTTTGAAAGTTTGCTTTAAATAGGGGTGTTCACAGCATGATAAACCAACCAAACCGAAATTGAAACCAAAAATTTTGTTTGAACTAAATATTGAACCCAAAATTTAGGTTCAAAATTTGTTTTTTTTAAGAAAAAAATTGGTATTTGATTTAGTTTCAATTTTTTTTGCCATTTCACCAAACTGAACCGAATTACCAAAATTTTAAATATATACTATTTATACTATAGATAAAGAGCCAACACCTTTGTAGTATGTTTTTAAATAAATTGACAAAGATCATTCAACTTTATAAAATAATGACAAGGTAGTATTTCTTTTCTCCTTTCTCTTTATAACTTTTTTTACTTTCTAAATATTTATTTTCTATCCTTTTACCTTCAATTATTTTACTTTATCTTAACTTTTTATTTTGATTGATCCTAAAACTTCAAGAAACTACATTGAATAACTAAAAATAAATAAATATTTTATTCACTTCACGCTATATAAATATTCGCATACGCAATGAATAGCCAAACCCAATAGCCAACAACACACTTTTTTTTAATTTTTTTGTCAAACTAAACACAACACATATGTTTTTTTCAAAGTTAGATTCATTATTTAAGGCCAAGGCTTTGTCTTCCCAATTTGCGATTTCCCCCAAATCAAAGGCTTCTACTTCTCTTCTCCATTATTCAATCTTCACCAATCACCACTTAGGGATTGTATTTTTTTTTTTATTGCCTTTTGCATTTGAAATGTAAGTATGGATTTGTTATTTTGTTGTGCTATAACTACTAATTATTAACTTACAAATTTGTTTGTAGTTTTAAACTATTTTTAAGGTCATGCAATTTTTCTCTTTTTATTTTGGCTTAAAAGTTAGAAAATTTGGTAGATCAATTTTTGACCGAACCAAACCCCCCAAAAATTTGATTTTTACCAAACCAAACCAAACAATTTGGTTTGGTATTCAATATGCTAGTTTGGGTTCGGTTCGGTTCAGTTTTTACCGAATGAACACTCTTAGATCTAAAATTTGTCACAACAACCAAAAAATTGGTTCCAAGTGCACTAATTGATACAACATCCATAGTCATGCACAAATAGCTACTCTTCTCATTAGGACTTGTATCTTCATTCCATAATTCATCCTGAATTATTTCAGTGTCACCGACGCCTATGCAAGCACCTAAAAACAAAAGAACAAAAAGGAACAAAAGAAGCTCTATTTAATTAATTAAATTGATTGATTGATTCAAAATTTATTGTTAATTAATGAATTAGTTTAAAATGACAACATAGAATGAAGCAACAATTAGCATATACTTTCAATTTGTAAGTCAAGTTTGCAAATAGAAATTTGAGACTTGATGATGTGGAAAATAATACTCTAATGGCAAAAAAGTAAAAAGCAAATAAAAGGGTCTGATTAAATAAATAATAATTATAAAAAGCAAATAAAAGGGTCCGATTAAATAAATAATAATTAAGTAAATGATCAATGAGCTTAATAGATTATATCCATCAAGATGGGTACCCAAACTCAAGTAGGTCAAATCCCACTAAGCTCTTCATCACTACAAATATTTACTTCCTAAATCTAAATAGATACGAAAAATTATTTATAAATATCTTGAACTCTTGTGTGGAATCATATTTAATTTATAGAAACATCTTGGAAAATATTTTATATTTAGAATAATATTTCTTATATGAAGGTAATTTTAATCTTTTATTCAATTTACTTTTATTTTTATGATTCTTCACTTCTCACCAAGCACATAAATGGAATAACTTAAAGAAATTTTGATTCCATTCATTTATCCATTTGACATGTATACCTAGTGTATGAGAAATGTTATACTAAAACCATTCTTTTGTTATCTTTATTCTAACCCAAATTGATTTCTTTTCCATGCAAGTCCTTTCCTACATAGCCTCTTAGTTGGATAACTTAGTTAAGATCTTTTTTTATTACCATTCATTTCATTCTACTATATTGAGATTGTCATTCACAAATTAAATATTTGACGGCCAAGAAATTGAGTGATGGAACTTCATCAGCATTGTAGCCATGACCACAAGTTAATTTTCAATGAAAAAAATAAGCTTGACCCTGATGATGAGACCTCTTGCTTTTGCAAAGCATGTGGTTTGTTGATATTCTCAACCCCATTCTACAATTGTAGTAGCAGCAATGATGGTTGTAACTTTTTTCTGCATAAACAATGTGGCCTTCTCCCTGAGAAGTTGGAACATGTATTACACCCAGAGCACCCACTAGCCCTCCAAGAAAAGCCTTATACAACTCAACATAGCTGCAACAATTGCAATAACGAGATTGCAGGGAATTTTATCTATCATTGTGATAGATATTCATGTGACTTTAAGCTCGACGTCTTGTGTGCTTTCCCTTTGGGGATCAAAATTGTACACAAAAGCCATGAGCATGAATTGATCCTCATGCGACCTAAAGTTTCTTTCCTTTGTCTGGCATGTGGGAAACGACATGAAGGTCTCTACTATTTGTGTACTATTTATTTGTGTGGCTTTTCCATTCATCAAGATTGTGCCTCCTTGCCTAATACCATCTTACATGAAAGCCATTACAATGGGAGGCATCCTCTTGCTCTTGCCTTTGCTCCATTTCATCATCAAGATTACACATATTCATATGTGTATGATTGTGCGATTTGCAAAAGAAGGATCGGAAGGATGTTGTGGGTATATATTTGTGGTACTTGCCAATACTTTCTTCACGTAAAGTGTGCAACATCTAACGCACAGCTCTTCAAGCCAGGTAATTAAAGGAAAATTTGTATTTTTTGTCCAATAATTTTGCCCATTTTGCAATTTTGTTCTGTAACTTGTCAAAATTATAATTTCTCCTATATGTATAAAAAAAATATCACTTAATTTTATCCAAATTTTCACCGGAGTAGGTCCAATTTGGTATATTCCATCTTTCCAACATGCCAATATTTATTTTGTTGGCATTCCAACTTAACTTTTTTGGCCAAATTTTGGGAGCTTCAATGAAAATCATGGCTAAAAGTGATAAATTTTTTATACATATAGGACTAAAATTATAATTTTGCAAGTTATAGGATGAAATTGTAAAGTAAACCAACTTACAAGATGAAACATACAATTTTTTGAGTAATTAAGTATATATGTACACCTCATGTGATCTTCTATGTAGTGTAAAGTTTATATTAACTTCTTGCAGCTTCGAGTCGAGTTATGGATGAGTTACGTCCCGGTGTGATTCAATTTCCAATGGTGGATGAACATACAAGTGCTGTGCATTATTTACTAGAGAATACTAAAAGTGTCGTAGAGAGTATCACTAAAGATGAAGAAGTAGGAACAGATGGTAATGAGAAATTATTGATAAATAAACATGACCATCCCCTCATATTTCATGAGAATGATCATCCACCAAGTACCCTTCTAGTATGTAATGGATGCATTGAACCTATTTTGTCGCCATATTATAGTTGCACCCTGTGTGATGATTTTTTCCTACATAGATGTTGTGTGAATCTACCGCTGAAGATTAATAACCATTTGGCTCATCAAAAACACCCACTTCTCCTATTCACAAGATTAGATAACTTATTCTACAACTCTTTCTGGTGTTTGGGTTGTTTCCGTGACTGCAATGGATTTGCCTATGGCTGCCAGGATTGCAACTTTTACCTACACATCGGCTGCGCTATTTTGCCACAAATAATCTTACATAAGGCACATATGTATGACAGCAGTCATAGCCATACCCTAATTTTATTGCATGATCCTGTAATGAGAGCTGTGCCCGATTGTTGTGGCAAATCCCTCCAAAGATGCTATTATAAGTGTTTACATTGTGAATTCATGGTTCACGGTAGATGTGCGCTTCTTCCAACTACTGTTGGCCATAAGTTTGATAAGCATCCTCTCAACATAATTTACTCTTTAACGAATACTAAAGATAATATTCCATATAATGAACAATATTATTTCTGTGAAATTTGTGAACAAAACATGGATGACATGAAAGAATGTTGGTTCTATCATTGTGGCAAATGTGACCAATCATTCCATGTTAACTGCATTCCTATGGTTGGTTTTTGTTCTACAATCAAGTTTGGGGGAACTATTCATGTCCGTTGCCATGCTTGTCCGCTGATCTCTATCCGACTACTTACAATTGGTAGCCATAAGTGTGGCTATTGTCACCAAATCATCAAAGGCTTCCAAGATCATGTGGCTTTTGAGTGCTCCAGCTGTAAGTTTATGATTCACTATTACTGTGCCTGGGAGCAAAATGTGGAAGGCAAAAAAATAAATTATTATGGTTCCATTGTCCCCCTAGGTTCTCTTCTATAATATGTTATGAATCCATGTAATAATGGCATGTCTGTCATTCTACTTAAGTAATTTGTAAATGTATTTGGGCTCCATTTCATTGCAATGATGAGATTAGATGTAAAAAGATTGAGATGTACATATAATCTATATAATATAAGAATACAACTTAATATTTTATTTGATTGCTAGTTTAGAGAGTATGGATATCCCAGATCAAATACACTATAGTTATTTGGTTGCTAAGTTTGATAATGTTGGATATGCTAAAATTTACTAAACTAACTTTATGTTTTATTGTGATGACTAAAATATCCATCTACAACTTTAAAATAATATAGGATGTATTTTGTGACATCGGATGGCGGAGCTTCTACACACTCGATTTGCATTGGGTTCCATCACCTAATTTTCTTTCTCTTTTTTCTTTTTTTTTCCCAATGTGACATTTCTATACTTGTTAAATGTAGATTATAAACTTTCATACGTTAAAATAATTTTTTAAGCATTTTTTCTTTTTTTATTACACATGTTCACCAAAAAAATTGTTAGATTCAAAGCTCAGACATCACATTTACAAATACACAAGTATAAGAACAATGCCACTTATGTGTAGGGGGTGCAAATGAGTCAAGCCGACTTGTGATAGTGAGTCGAGTCGAATCAAGTTTGAGTTTTAATTCAATCCAATCTTGAATTGTCTGTATCTAAGCTCGAAGCTCATGAATCAATATATAATTAAATATTATTTTTTATTTTATTAGCAAATATATATTATATTACTATTTTTTTTATTTTGAGTTCGAACTCGAGCCTATAATTTTTTGTAATTTATTTGCCAATTCAAGCCTTATCGAACCGAGCTAAGTCGAGCTTGAGCTTAAAATTTTAGACTCATTGAGCTCAATCTCAAAATTTTTGCCCAAACTCAACTTGACTTGGCTCGATTGCACCCCTACTTATGTGAATGTGGAATGTAAATTTTATCAGGGTTATTTTATTCCAATGGTCGCTAATGAATCTAGTTCATTAATGTCATAAATTTAGAGGGGACAGTTTTCACCTTCTATCTCTTTCAATTCAATGATCTTAAATGGACGAAACAGATGGGATGATTGCATCCAACCATATGAAGAGGAAAAAAAAACTTTTTTATTTTTTCAATAATTTTTTATTTTTAGTGGACATCTTCATTAAATTCGAACACAAATAAAATTATGATAATCTATTAGAAGAAGAAGAAATAATGTTAATAAACCTTGTAAAATTTCTCCCCCCTAAAGAAAATGATTACCATCTATTTTTCACATTACTTGAATACTCAAGATTTTGTGAAATATTCAAAAAGATACTTTAAGAATAGGTTTGATTCTATTATGTTCCTTCTATTTGAAAGATGGACTCCAAATCTTTATTATTAATAGAAAATAAATTATATCCAGATTAAAGAGATTAGTTGGATAAAATTTGTTGGTTGAACGAAATTAAATTCTATGAATTATATCAAATACTGACAATGCATTCCATACATTCTAACTTAAATAAAACATCAATTCATTTTTTATACTGACGAACATGTTGAAGAACAGTTTAGAAATTTTGATTTTGATCAATTATTAACCAATTGTTTAAGTTGTGTAACACCCCCTAGGATTTTCTTGATTTATAAAAATAATTTATCACCATTATTTTTATCTTTATTTCTATGAATTTTAACTTAATAATTATTTTTAGAAGTTTTGGGGTCAATTTATAATTTTAACAAACTTAATTTAATCTTATTTGAAACTTTTGGGGGCAATTTGAAATTATGGAGGACTTAATCGCACTAAATTTGGGAAATGTGGAGTTTGCATAGAAGACCCTAAGTCAATTGGGGTTTAGCCAAAAGTTTAAATAATTGGCAGGACTCAATTGAAGTTAATTAAAAACTTTTGAGGCAAATTAGAAAATTGAAAAAAAAATAGATTTTATAAAACTTGGCATTTTGTAAATCAACCTATTTTCTTTTTCATTTCTTCACTGCAAACACCCACCACCACCCATCGGCAATCTTACTCTGGCGGCCATTTTTTCCCAAACTACTCAGATTAAAATGCTCCCCACACCTCCAACTACACTCACACATCACATACATAACTGAACGAGTGGCGCGTTGCCAGAAACAGAGAGATAAAAATTGGGCAGCAACGGTCTTGATTGGCGACGATGGAGCTATAGCCAAAACTCATTTATGGTTGGTGATATTGGAAACTTTCAGCATGGGGAAACTAAAAATATCCTTGCATGAGTGATTGGCGTGGTGGCAGTGATGGAAAGTGGTGATCAGAGCGCGGTGGTGAGATACCCATTTGGAATCCGTGGAGCTCGATTGAAGATGATTGGGGCCGCGAAACATAAAACTGATAGTGTTGTTGGACTTAGGAGCTCGGGAGGAGCATTTTGGTAGTGATATTGTGTTACTCCACTGGTAGCGAACGGTGGTGGCAGAGAGCCAATTTCACCCCCTCGATGCAACAAATGCATCTATGTCATTAGTTTGCAGTTTCAAAACTCCAATGGCCAAATTTGGAATTTAACATTAGATGTACTTGATATATATATATATGTATTTGTTGTACCTTCCATTATAAGCTTTGTATCTATGCGAAGAACGAGATTTAGGTATGATTGGTATATATACAAATGTGTATGATCCCCATGTAAGAAGAAACATTGAATAATGGGCTTGGACATATTTTGCTAGATGCCAAATTTGGATTTAATAATGATAATAAGGATTATGCAAGGTAAGACTAAGTGGCATTTGATTAAGAGTAATTATGAAGAGAATTGGAATATATTGTGTGGATTAAGACAATGATACAATATAATCTTGACCTTGTGAATAAGAATGAGATATCATGCTATTTTGGAACTAATATAGACGATCATGGTTGAATCTAGAATGGTTGATTTACTGGGGTATTTTGTGTAGATAATCTTATTAAACCTATACCATCGTGTTAATCGATGATGATAGAATGCTTATGATGTAATTCTAGAAGATTATTAGAGTTAAATGAGATTTTTGACTGTGGAATATTCTTTTGGATAGGTGACGAAGAAGTGGGTTCAACAGACCAGTAAGCTATTGATTCTAGCTACCTTCTGAGACTTTAGAGATGAGGGTCTGCCAATATGGCACCTTTCTAACTATTTGTTACACATGATAAGCCCCTATGTGGGTTTTTTATTTCTTTACCATATTCTGTTTTGATTGAAATTTGAGAATTGTCTGAAATTCGAATTGTTATCTATTACTTGACATAAACACCCCTATGAGGGTTTTTATTTCTGTCCTGACTATATTGCACCTCTCGAAATCAGTACATTGCTTGAATTCTCAGTGATTATTTGTTATTTGTGTTGTTGTAAACCCCCCGTGAGGGTATGTTTTGTAAACTCCCATATTTGTTAGTGTACATTGCTTGCTGTTGTTCTGTATCTAGAATCCTTATTACATCAGTCATTTTATGTCACTTGCACCCCACAGCTTTGCCGACTGGCCTCATGTTACTTGTTGAATCATTTTGCAACCCGAAATGGTCTTGCAAACCAGTATATTGTGTATACTAATTGTTCCAAACTTGTACCTTGTTGTGTTCTTGGTTTTTTGAAAAGTCTTGTTTGGTTAGCACTGGAAAATATGTGCTGGGCCTAGCAAAGGGCCACACTTGTTGATAAGACATGTCCAGTGGGAGCCCCTCTTGAGTCTATCCCCGTTAGCAACCCAAGATTTTAATTCTAGACCTTTTCCTGACTCTACTTGTTTATACTCATGTTTATAATTTTAAAGGTTACATTGTTATCTACTGGCATTATATCGTTCCACCCATGGGGATGCCTTTGGAAAGTTTCCATCATGAGGGACACCACAAAAAGTTGGACCCGAGGCTAGGTCTAGTAAGATGACTGAGCAAAACAGACCGACGATGATAGATCTTCTCACTGGTACGCACCTACGATCCTGACTTACAAGTAGTTGGAAGTAGCGAACTATGAGTGGCGAGATTTGGCATGTAGTTGACCATACCATAAAAGTAAGTTATTACACATCAAGCTATGTGCTCGAGCAAGTTGAGAGATATGGGAAAGTTTTCATGTCCAAGTTAAAGGTTATTAAATGCTATCTTGTATTGATTGAGGAGCAATAAGAAAGGATGCCAATAAGCCTGCTAAATGTTTACGTGTTTCATGTTCTTACGAGTTTAAATCAAAATTTCTGTTAATCATGATATGATCATCTAATTTGTTACCGAAAAACTTGTTCATTATAGTTGATATTCAATTTTTTTCCCTTTGTCTCCTGTTATGTTTTTTCCTCATTGAGTCTTTAGGACTTATGCTCCTACATTATTTTGATTTCTTTCAAATAGGCATAGATGGTGAATGAGGTCCTCAGCCGTGAATGCATTTTGTAATATACTAGACTTTTGGTTGTATATATAGAACTCCACGTATGTTAGTAGTTTGAGATGCTGTGATATATCATGAATGTTTATGAAGGCATGAGATTTATAAATGCTACGTATTTGGATATTTTGCCCAGAGTATGTTAAGTTAAATTATTCTGCATTTCTTGAAGGATTTGAAGAGAAATTTTTATGGGCATATTGCTTGCTGCAAGCAAAATATTAAGATTGAATTGGTAGCACCTCAGATTTGGTGTTGTTTTGAGAGAGGGTGCTACAAAGGTGGTATTAAAGCTTAAGTTGTCAATGACCTAAGTATTTGAGCCTCATTGGGATTTTGGATTAACTTTGTCATTTAGGAGATAAACTTTGTGTGTTGTGGGCATGTTAGAAGACTTAGGTGACTCTAAGGAAGATTATGAGTGAGTTTGATTGCTTGATACTGACAAAACAGGTTTTGTGAACCTTTTATTGTAGGATGGCCAACAATTACAGGAAGGCCAAAGAACCTATCAAGAATCAAAACAATGAAACTCCCAAAGGTAGAATCAGAACTCTAAAGGAAGAAAAGACAAACCTAAGAAAATTGTGCTAAACGTTAGAGAAGAATCTCTATGACCAGCATGAATTCCTCATGCAAATGTGAACCTAGTCACACATGCTGATGGGTATGTTGGATACTCAAGATTATCTTACTAATTGAGTTATGGACGACCTTGAGCAAGAAAGCCTGCAAGTTAGTATAGTTAAAACACAGCTTCAAGAACTCCATGCTTTACAGACTAATATAGAGGCAACGTTCAGAGCACTACAGTTTGACTACATGAAATTAGTTAAGGTTCCCCATCCGACTATGGACGAGATGGGTAGAATGATGGATTATTATAGTAAAGCTATCGATCAGGCCATTGGTGTTGGCACAATGATTGACATAGAAGCCAAACCTTCAAGTATCCACCTAGCCCCAGCTCCTAACCATGGATAGAACTGTAGCATGAGGAGCAACTCATTAGGGAACCAGCTCCAGCACCCGAAGTGACACCAAAAGAAGAATTTGAGAGAAACTTTGAGAAAGAACCAAAAGAGGCCCCTAATGCAAATCCCATCCTAGAACCCTCAATCATGGCACCACCAAAGGTCTACAACAAAGACAAAAGGGATGAGATAGACCCGAACAATATGTGGGATAATTTTGATTGCTGGGCAGATAACGAGATAGATGCGCTGTCCAACATCACTGATGAAGAGGACTAAAGTTAGGTCCTAATGCCCATAGGCATAGTTGTGTGTTGGTAGGATAGTAGTTATGATGGCTATTAACTGTTGAATGTTTTTACTTCATTTGATAACATCTTTTCTTTCCTCTTTTCATCTTTTTATGCCTTATCATTTTGTTTTTGATTAGGCGTATAGTTGGCATGGCTATTTTTGATGGATTTTGAACTCGTGTATATGCTAATGTAACTATGCTATTGCTAACCTACTATGTTAATGAAATGACCTTTCGGGTAGTTGCTAGCAGATTTTTTTTCTTTTGCTATTATGAATCTTTGAAGTTTATTTAACTTACCTTGTCTTCTTTATTTGAAAACTTGAAAATTTTGGAAGGATTGTTGGTAGTTGAGGTGATGATCGTGACTTGTGATCATGGGCTTGAGCCATACTCCAAAAATTTTGAAGTAAGAGATGACGTCTCATGTTCGTGCTACTATACCCACTCTATCTAGATTTGGTCGATGAGGGAGACCTCCTGGGCAATGAGCTATTGATCAATGTGCTCCTGGGCAAGGGGCTCCTACTCTATCTCGAGCAAAGTAAGAAGAAGAGGTCTTGCAAACCTCTTATGTGGGCTAATTAATGGACTATATGTACTAAAGAGGATCAAAATTTTGGCCACAGGCTCAACACTCAAGTAATGGAGTAAGAAATGTTAATGAGATGACTGAAGATCGGGCATTAAAATAGTTCATTTGTTTCAATCCCTCGAAGTTCGTAGAAGGCCCTGATGATAGAAAGGCCAAGGAATAAATTGAGAATTTAGAGAAAATGTTTGAGACACTTTGCTATTTAAACAATCAGGAGGTTTGGTTTGCTACATTCCTTCTAGAAGGTTTCGCCCGAAGCTAATGGAAGATGATTAGCCAAAGGGGACGACTAAAGGAACGCAGTGTAATTAAGAGACTTTCACCCAAGACTTTATGAATAAATGTGTCCAAGATGATGGCGTAAGCAAAAGAGAGAGAGTTTATAGACCTTGTTCATGGGGCCCAGTCTGTTAATCAATACAAGACTACTTTTAGCCTGCTAATACAATATGCCCCTATATACAGGAAGACGAAGGTCGACTGGCTCCACTCCTACAGGGAAAGAAAAGTAAATAGTAGGAGCTAGTAGGAAGCAACTAGTGTGATCTTGAGTTTATGCCATAGCAAGAGAAATAGCACCAGATCCTAATGAAATAGTAGAAGTTTGATTCCTAATTCTAGAAATTATGATGATAGCATATATGATCCTAGTGTTTTACATTCTTCATATCTATTGCATTTTCTTGAATTAAATATGCAACCTAAGATTAGGGCTTATTGAATAGAAGTTCAAACACCGTGAATCAGGATTACCAAGATAATGATTAAGGATGGAGTATATCCAGCTAATTTCACACAGATGCCTATCTAAGAGTACGAAGTGATACTTGAAAGAAATTAATAGTATAGTCGTCAGGCACAAGATGAATTGATATACCCAATGCGTCATTCACAAAGATGAGATACCAATCCCATAACGCCTTTCTGCAGATAATGCTTCCTTGATGCCAGTTATATCTATGCTAGAGACCAGATAGACTTTGAGTGAATGTGGGAAAAAATTCTTGATGAATTATCAACAAACCTCGAGATACGAGTTAAAAGCAAGAAAGTAGAAGTAGCAGTTGAATACCCAAAGTATTCCCAAAAGAAGTAAGCTTATTACCTCCCCTACCCCATATAGGAATATTAGTTAAACCTTCCATGGGGACTATAATTTTCTCAAAGCTAGAGCTGACGAAAAAGTACTACCAGCTGAAGACTAGAAAAGACCATGTCAAAAACTCACACATAGTTTAGGAACCTTAAGAAGGTATCAGTTGTATGCAAAGTTTAGTAAGTGCAGACTTTGGATAAAGAATGAGGCTTTTCTTAGGCCTCATATCCTAAGATGGGGTAAAGGTTAATTCCTCTAAGACAGAGGCAATAATCAATTGGAAGAGACTAGAAAATAAGATATAAGTTTATAGTTTTCTGGGTCTTATCGACTATTAACGAAGTTTCGTGTAGCCTTTTTCCAAAATAGCTAACATGTTGACTAAATTAATTCAGAAAGGTCAACTATTTGACCAAAATGCGGATCTAAAAATGAGACAACATGATGGATAGAAATACTAGAAGATTGCAATTTTTCCATCACCTATCACTTGAAAAGGGCAAAATGTAGTAGCCAATTCCTTGATGCCAAAGGCCTGGAATAGCTCACCTACTAAAAGTAGAAGTATTAAGAAGCTTAAGAATGGGTGATGTGTTGAAAATTAATGTGAGAAGTAGGATTGCAAGAATTGCAAGAATTGCAAGAATTGCAAGAATTACGAGATAAAATATGATGAACTCCAAACTAAGGAAAAATAGATGTTGAAGCCAAAGGAAAAATTTAGAAGTTCGAAAGAGTCTGAGTTCAATACTAATATCCACAATATTCTTTTGTTCCATAAGACAATGTGTGTCGGAAAAGTGGTAGAAAGATTGCCAGATGAGGCACACAAGTCAAGATATACGATGCATCTGAAAGATGTATCAAAACTTGAGAAAGCAATTCTGGCAAAATGTAATGAAAGAAGAATGTAGATCGATTGACCGAATCTACTAATTTTCTACCAGTCGGAATAGTACTCATATGAGAATCTGGAGACCAAATTCTCTTAAGGGTGGAGTCTGTAACACCCTCTAGGATTTTCTTGATTTGTAATAATAATTTATCACCATTATTTTTATTTTATTTCTATGAAATTTAACTTAATAATTATTTTTAGAAGTTTTGGGGTCAATTTATAATTTAACAAACTTAATTTAATCTTATTTGAAACTTTTAGAGCCTATTGGTAATTATAGAGGACTTAATCGCACTAAATTTGGAAAATGTGGGGTTTGCATGGAAAACCCTAAGTCAACTGGGGTCCAGCCAAAATTCTAAATAATTAGCGGGACTCAATTGAAGTTATTTGAAAACCTTTGAGGCAAATCTAAAAATTGAAAAAAAAAATCAGATTTTATAAAACTTGGTATTTTGAAAATCAACCCATTTCCTTTTTCATTTCTTCACCACAAATACCCACCACCACCCATCAATTATCTCACTATGGCAACCATTTTTTCCCAAACCGCTCCGATTAAAATGTTCCCTACACCTCTAGCTATACTCGCACACTATATGCACGACTGAATGAGCATCACATCATTAGAAACAAAGAGCTAAAAATTGGGCAGCGATAATCTTGATAGGCGATGGTGGAGCTACAACTGAAACTCATTTCTGGGCGGTGATATTGGAAGCTCTCGGTGTGGGGAAGCTAAAAACAACCATGCATGAGTGATTGGCGAGGTGGTGATAATGAAAATTGGTGATCAGAGCGCGGTGGCAGGAGACCCATTTGGAATCTGTTAAGCTCGATTGAAGGTGATTTGGACCACAGAGCATGAAATAGATAGTGTCGTTGGACTCAGGAGCTTGGGAGAAGAATTTTGGTGGTGACATTGTGTTACTCCAGTGGCGGAGTGGCAGTTTCACCTCCTCGAAGCAATAAACACATCTGTGTCATTAGTTTGTGGTTTTGAAACTCCGATGGCCAACTTAGGAATTTAGTGTTGGATGTACTTGATATATATGTATATGTTGTACCTTCCATTATAAGCTTTGTATCTATGCTAAGAATAAGATTTGGGTATGATTAGTATATATACAAGTGTGTATGATCCCCATGCAAAAAGGAACATTGAATAGTGGGCCCAGACATATTGTGTTAGATGCCAAATTATGAAGGATAATGATAACAAGGATAATGTAAGGTAAGACTAAGTGGCATTTGATTAAGAATAATTATGAAGGGAATTAGACTATATTGTGTGGATTAGGACGATGATATAATATGGTCTTGACCTTGTGAATAAGAACGAGATATCATGCTATTTTGGAACTAATATAAACGATCATGGTTGAATCTAGAATGTTGATTTATTGGGGTATTTCGTGTAGATAATCTTACTGAACCTATACCATCGAGTTAATCGATAGTTAGTGATGATAGAATGCTTACGATGTAATTTTAGAAGACTATTAGAATTGAATGAGAATTTTGACTATGGAATATTTTTTTGGATAGGTGATCAAGAAGTGGATCCAACGAACCAGTAAGCTGTTGAGTGTACTGCCTTCTAAGACTTTGGATGTGAGGGTCTGCTAATCTGGCACCTTTCTAACTACTTGTTACACGTGATAAGCCCCTGTGTGGCTTTTCTATTTTCGTACCGTATTCTATTTTGATTGAAATTTGAGAATTGTCTAAAATTCCAATTGTTATCTATTACTTGACATAAACACCCTTGTGAAAGTTTTTGTTTCTGTGCTGACTGTACCGTACCTCTCAAAATCCGTACATTGCTTGAATTCTCAATGATTATTTATTATCTGTGTCATTGTAAACCCCCTTTGAGGGTATATTTTGTGAACTCCCATATTTGTTAGTGTACATTGCTTGCTATTGTTCTGTATCTAGAATCCTTATTGCATCAATCATTTTCTGTCACTTGTACCCCCACAACCTTGCCGACTAGCCCCGTATTACTTGTTGAATCATTTTGCAACTTGAAATGGTCTCACTGATCAGTATCTTATGCATACTAATTGTTCCAAACTTACACCTTGTTGTGTTCTTGGTTCTTTGAAAAGTCTTTTTCAATTTGTACTGGAAAATGTGTGCCAAGCAAAGCAAAGGGCCACACTTGTTGATAAGACATGTCCAGTGGGGGGCCCTCTTAAGTTTATCCCCGTTAGCACCCCTGGATTTCAATACTAAACCTCTTTCTGATTTTACTTGTTTATACTCGTGTTTATTATTTTAAAAGTTACATTATTATCTGTTGGCATTATATTGTTCCACCATTAGGGACTCCACGAGAAGTTGGGCTTGAGGCTAGGTTCGGTAAGACGGCCAGGCGGAACGGACAGATGGTGATAGATCTTCCAACTAGTACTCACCTACGATCCTAATTTACATATAGTTGGAGGTAGTGAACTTTGAGTGGTGGGATCTACCATGTAGTCGACTATGCCATATAAACAAATTGTTACACGCCGAGCTATGTGCTCGAGCAAATAAGGGAAAGTTTTCATGTTCAAGTTAAATGTTATTGAAATGTTATCTTGTATTGATCGTGGAGCAATAACGAAGGATGCCAACAGGCCTGCTAAATGTTTACTTGTTTCATCTTCTTACGAGTTTAAATCAGAATTTCTGTTAATCATGATCTGATCATCTAATTTGTTACCAACGAACTTGTTTATTACATCGATATTCAATATTTTTTCCTCTATCTCCAGTTATGTATTTTCCTCACTAAGTCCTTAGGACTCACGCTCCTACATTATTTTGATTTCTTTCAAATAGGCATAGATGGTGAACGAGGTCCTTAGCCGTAAATGCATTTTGTAATATAATAGACTTTTGGTTGTATTATTGAATTTGACATATGTTTAGTAGCTTGAGATGTTGTGATATGTCATGAATGTTCATGAAAGCATTAGATTTGTAAATGTTATGTATTTGGATATTTTGCCCAGAGTGTATTGAGTTAAAGTACTGTGCATTTCTTGAAAAATTTGAAGAGAAATTTTTATGAGCCTATTGCTTGCTATGAGCAAAATATTAAAATTGAATTGATAGCACCTCAACTTAGGTGTCATCCTAAGAGGGGTGCTACAAATCAACTATTTAACAATTATAAAAAATACTTTAACAAAGAAAATATACTCATAGCAAATGAGACTAGTATGACTTGTATTTCAAATCAATTTTAGGTGAATGAGAAATTGGAATCAAAACTAAATTATTTAAAATTGTATAAACTAATGAAATGGAGTACGCTAGAATGTGGAAAATCTTTCATCCCATATTAAAAATTGAAAAGACTTTAAACTACTTTTATATAAATGTGACATTTGAAATACTTGATTCAAAAGATAGAATCAAGTATGCACTCTAAATATTTTCGAATTCCCCTTATTTACTTTCGGCTTAATACTAACTTAAATATCAGAGAATTCAGCTGAGAATCACGTCAACAAGCCTAACATGTACCATGACTTGCAGATCAATGTTCAATCATTACCTTTTTTATAGAAGTGAATAGTACTATAATGGATCAAGTGCGCCATTCATCACCATTAAATTAAGCGGACACTTATTCTCCCTTAATCCAATGTATTACACTCGATCCAACCTTAGCTAAAATCATCTCTCTTTCGACCATATTTCACAAACAAAATATTAAGTATAAATGTTGTATATATTGTAAGTATTATGTGGAATAGTAGAATATCTTTCGTTGAGTATTTGAATGCTTGTCTTCATCACTCAATCAACCTAAAAAAGTGTTATTTCATTTCCTTCCCTTTTTATTATTAGCAATCGTTCACATAATTTTTAAGATTAATCACTTTTAAAAAAGTATAACCGCGTGCTAACACCTCCTAAAACCATTTGTTTAGTAGGAATGACATTTAATTTTGGAATTTAACTATCTGGTTTAGATTTTTATATTTGGTAAAATTTCATAAAGCTTCTTGGACATAGCTAGCATGCATATCCAGAAGATAAAATTCCATTTATTTGGTAGGAAATGGCATTTAATTAGAAAAATTAATTAGAGTTTTCCTATTTGGTAATATTTCTTAAATTAAAAAAAGAAATAAAATCCTCAAAATTAAGAATATATACATTTGCATATTTGTAAAATACATAATTAGATATCTTTGTAATATTTACATTTTATAAGCATAATAATATACGTATATGTAAAGGCATGATTAACAAAAGAGATAAAACATATGTACTTTCAAAAAATTCATCCTACGCATTTTTACTGAAGCCAATGTAATGTATGTATGTATATATATATTACAAATTGACTATTATAAATTGCACAAAAATAAAAATAAGTAATTTTTTCAGCAAAAAAAATAAGTAAATTTAAATTGTGCAATATTGTAATATTGTAATTTCTGTATATCATATTGGCTTAAAGAAATTCTTTCAATTATTTTTGCTTTCACATTAAATTAAAAAAAATTATAAATTTTGGTGATATTCTCAAATTTTGGTGAAAATTATACTATTTTGTGTATGTGAATACATTTAAAATTGTACTAAAAGGTTATGTTATTAAAATTAATGTTAGAGCAAAAAATTTACAAAGTTCTTAAATTTTGGGAATATTCTCATAATTTCATCAAGATTATACAAGTATGATCTCTTGAATAAGTTTAAGAAAAATATCAAAAGGTCATTAAATATGGTTAATTGGTATATTCTTCTAATTAAAAGAATCAAGAACTTCACAGCAATTAATATTAAATAAGCAATAAAATAATTTTAAGCAATTAAAGAAAACATTAAATCAAATATAATCACGAAGAAAACATTAAATCAAATATAAGTAGATGAACTACATAAGAAAATAAAAGAAATAAATATGCATTTGGTACATAAAATTTAAAAAAGGCATCTAAAATGCCTGATTTCCACAGAAAATAGTGTACAGCTCTTGATGCAGTTGTAAAATCTCGGCATATTTATATGACAAAATTAAATAATTGAATAAAAAAATTGAATTTAAAGTGAAAAATAATTTAAAGATATTTTTGTGGATAGAATGAGTCTATCCACATTGAAAAAGGATGCAAATGTGTAAATAAAATAATTTAAAGTTTATATTTAGTCTACCCCCATTGACACTCCTATAGAAAAGTTAGCTCAAAAGCTAAAATTATGACTTGAGCTCCTAACTCGTGAATGGAGCTATAACTTTTCATAGTGAGCTACGAGATTGTATTTTATAATTGTATCCTCAAAAGAAAAAATTATGATCCATAATAAAGAATTATATATCTTTAATAAAATTCCATTGCAAAACTATAAATACGAGTGCTTCAAATCCAACCAAAGACAAACAAAAAGTGATAAGTTGAGAATCTAACAAATTAACTCATTTATAATTTTTATTTTATTTTTTGACACTTTATAATTTTATTATTTAATCTTAAAAAATGAGGATTGAAATGGCATGATATACCTTTACATGATAAATATAGTAAAAGAAATGGAATTCTTACTTCCTCTTCTCAGGTAGTTGAGAGTGTAGCTCTTTTGTGAATAATTTTTTTCATAATAGCAGGAAATTAAAATTTAAACTAAATGGCATCAGGATAGAATTAGACTAACTAAAACAATCACAGAACAAGTGAACTTATTTTCCAAGAAAAAAAAAATAGTACACACATGCACTATCAAAAAATTAGATGTTCATTATGAAAAAATGTCATGAAATTAATTTCATAGCCATGACTATAAATTACAGCTAAAAACTTTTGTAGCAAATGTAATTTTTTAAAATAGCAAACAACAAAAATTATTATCTAACAATTCGTAGTCTTGTTGGTTGGGAACGCAACAAATTAACTATACATTATTTGTGAAAAAATTGATAAGCATAAGGAAAAAATAAATAATCATTAATTACGGACTGATCACAGCGAGGACTAGCCAGCCATGGAAGTGTATGCACACACACACACACATATATATATATATGTATACATATATATTATAATACTTGCTATACGAGAGACATCGTTGATGTCATGATGGGGCAAATGATGCCCAAAAACTTAAATTGAAGTGAAGAACAAGTGATTTGTTTCGTTTGTCTTACAAAACTTAATTATAATGTGTTTAAAATGAATAAGGAGGAAAGTGTTTATAGAGAATAGACAAAAAATTATAATTTTCTTTAGCAGAATTTACACCTTGAGATAATTCTACATAGAATTTTGGGGCTTTGCCTATCTCTTACACTACAACAAATATGATATTTAGTGGTATCAACATAGTGATAATTTACAAGACAATGATCCAAAAAATTAATATAGTAATAGTCGTAATTAGAGTGCATAAACTTTTATAATTACTAGGTTTCTATAGGTCTAATGTACACCATATCATATAAATATGATTTCAATAATGAGAAACAAAGATTCATGACTTAGATTTGTTTAGCACCTGCAAATTAATTAATACTTTTACATAATCCTTCCCACAATACTAAATTTATTGCCCTCATAATTCTTTTATAGGACGTCCCAAAGTAAGATTATATATTTTTCAATTTGGAACTATTTTATTTTTTAAATAAAGTATCCTCACAGTGAAATAATGATTAATATGATACATTTTGATATATATATATACACACACTAGCATTGTCCTCGTGCTATGCACAGATTCTTTAAAACTACTATATATTAATATAATTGTTGAAGTATAAATATAATTAAAATAAAACTATTGCAAAAAATATCAAGTATTTAGTAAAATTAAGTATAAAGCTTTAAAATTTGGTGTCTAAAAGTTTGTAACATACAAAAACATCTCATACACATGATGTCATGAAAAATAAATTTCAAAATTATTCAATGAGAAGTTAAAAAAAAAAAATTCAAAACATCCAAAGATAAAAGTCTATGAATATGATTATATACTTTATTAAAAAAATATTATGCGATCAAAAGTTAACAAATAGTTGCATTAAAATATAAAAATATATGAGAATGACATACAACAAAATATTAATGGCTTAAAAGTTGTTTGAAAAAACTTAAAATTAAAATATTTTCATATTATTTTAAACTTCAAAGAGGATGAGTATATATTAAGTTAAAACTTAAAATATAAAAAATTAGATAATATATTAGTTGTCAATGATTAGAAAAATCTTATCTAATTTTAATTTTTGATTAAAAAAAATTAAGTCAAAATAAAACTATGATAATAAAGATAAAAAATAAAATAAATATATAATATAATTATAAAGTTAATATCAATATTAGTATATAAGTTTATAGAAACTTTTTAATTTGACTCATAGCTAGTTATCGAATAATTAAGTAAAGAAAAAAGTTTAATATTAATAATACAAAGTTAAAATTATAATAAGTTGATAAAATAATTATAAACTCAAAATTAATTTTAAAATAGGAATTAGTGATAGGACATGTGGATGAAATTAGAATGTAAAATAAAATATGGAAAAAATAAATTATTATGTTCATTTTCAATTTTTTGTATAAATGTAATTGGATATTCATATTATATTTTGCAAACAACAGGAAAAAAAAAGATGAATAACAAAAAAAATCGTTAATCTTTCAAATAGTCAAAATTTAAAAAAAATAAAAAATAAAATTAGATATATATATTGATCGATTAAATAATATCCAAAGTCACAAACTCCAAGAGTTAACAGGAGAAATTTCTACTGAAATAACTATCTCATAATTTTTTAAATTGATCAAAAAAGATCTAAGAATATATATTGTTGTAGTATATAAAATTTTTAAAAGAGTTCGAATTATACATACTTACACATACATAATAATAAATATATGAATATAAAATAAAAATTAAATGGCATACTAAAATTATATATATTCAAAAATTGAAAATATTAAAACAAAAAAATAGATCACTCCTATAAAATTATAAACTTAGATGAACCCAAAAAAAAAAAAGCAAATTGAAGAATAAGTTATAAAATTTATCAATAAATTAATAACTTGATTCAAAAAATGAGATAAAGGATACTAATGTGTAACATTTTAAATGCAATAAAAACTAAATGACAAAATTTGTCAATAATTAAAGAGAAAAATGTAAGTAATAAAAATTAAATTAAATTAAAAATATTAAGAGCACTTAATAAATCTCATAATAAATGAATTGATAACATAAACTAAGTAGAAAATAAAAAAGATATAGAAATTTACAAATTTAAAAACAATAAAAGTTAAATGATAGATTTTATTTAGGTTGAAAAGAAAATTATAGCATTAAAATCCAAAAAATCTCTTTCATCATGTAATATACTTAAAATAAACCAAAAATAAAATAAAATAAAAAAGGTGAACAATAAAAACTAGTAAACAATGAACACTTTGAACAATAAATAAAGATGCACAAAAAGAGATAGAAGAAAAAAATGCTAGAAAATAAATAGGACACAAAGAATAGAGTGGAAAAAATGTTAAAACTAAGAACATTAATGACATGACTTTTGAAAGACTTTATATATAGTAGTATAGATATGAATTAGTTATTAAAGATAAGAGAAAATCATGAAAGATTTATCAAAATATAAAGTTCAAATAATCAAGAAATCTTCCACATATTGAGAGTAGATATGAAATAAATTTTGTAGATAAAATGCAATCATTTTTTGATATTAGAGATAATTAAAGAATAATTATTCTAATCAAGAAAATGATTTCAAAAAATCAGATATTTTTAAAAGGAATAAAAAAAATCAAATTCAATAACTAAAAATCAATTTTTAAATTTAATTAGAAAACTCAAAATTTTAAGAATTTAGAATTTGGTTAAAATTGCACAATTATGAGCCTCACACTATTCCGCTATATATAACAGTATAGATAGATAGATATATTTTGAATTTCAAACGAAAGAAAACTAAAGATAAAATACAATCATATCAGTTAGAGATAATAATCAACAATCAATGAAAGTTTTTTAATTTGAATTAAAATATTCAAAACTCCAAAAATTTGCCATTTGATAAAAATTGCATAATTAGAATCAAAATTGCATAATTGTGGGCCGCACATCATTGTGCTATATAAAATAGTAGATATATATATATATATAAAAGAAGAGGTAATTACCTTTACGATGAAAGAGCCAAGAGATTATAGCAGAGGCAAGTTGGTGTGATTTGTTGATGGAACCAGGGCCACCCCATTCATTCTCAACAGCCATTTGAAGTGCTGTCCATTGAGACAACAGCTTCGAAATTCTTTCTTCGGGGGTGGGGATGCAACTACCGGCACTTTTCTGTTCATAGATTCCACAGTTACATATACAATATATATATGTATTTATATATCTCCCTCTCTCTCTGTAATCCCTTTCAAAATCAGAGCAGAGAGAGGAGAGAAGTGATGAAATTAGTTTTGTGGTGGAATGTGGGAATCGTAATTCCTTTTTTTTTATATATACGCACACATGCACATTAGGAGTTTGTTTGGGTTCAAACTGACCTCTCTTATTATGTAGGAACTTATACTATTGAATTACAAATCACTTGCAGAATCATAATTTTAAGTAAAGGGGAATGCGCGATAAGTTGGGATCAAGAGGAGAAAATGTGGGAGCGTGGAGGGGTTGAAATGGAATCAACATGGAATTTGCTATTGTATAACTTTTTATTTTTATTTTTATTATATGTTGACTCAAAATGGATATTTATTTTAACACATAAAAATTGCTATTGTGAATGAATAAATATTTTTTTTGTAATAATTTTTGTCAATCAATGTATTTAATTGGTATCATTTTTAATATATTATTGATCATTTTTTTTAGTTTGTGGCTTAATACTATATAATTAATTTTAAATAAATAAATAATATATCACAATTAAGGAATTATGGTCACAATACAGTGGTTATAGCTTTATGAAAGTCTAAATGCCGTGCAGAAGACCTGAGAAAGCACCCATCAAGTTGCCATTTCTTTCATGTTCATGAACCATTTTCAAAATCCTCCATGATCAAACAAATGAATGCAAACGCATTGGTGGTGGTACAATATTTCTTACTCATTTGAGACCTTACACAATTAAATTTAGAAAAAAATAAGCAAATGGAACTATTAAAATAATGTTAATGGAATTCCTTTGAGACAAAAGTAGTACAATTTTATCAAATTCTTACATGAAATAAATAAGTGGACTGAATTTTCCACCAATGTATATTGATCAGACAATATCTTAATACGTATGAGTCTCTATATCTGATAATAGATCTACTTATCACCATTGGTTTCACTTGTAAGAATGCCGACCATATGCTCTTCATAAGCTCTAAGATTGGGGGACTTATAATGATACCTGATCTTGTCTCACATCGAAAGAGTTGAGAACTTTGAAATAATTTATAAGTTACTTCCTTCTCTCACATTTCGAGACATCTTTTTGTGGCAAAATCATCCATCAAATACGTGAGGTAGCCCAAGTATTACCATAGTACTCAGTCGAAGAATTTGGGAAAAGGTGCGTTAGTATCCTTCCCACAGTTGTCCCTTCCACATATGATGAAATAATAATAATCAAATTTATTGTCAGACATAAAAAAATCAAGAGTTCTGAAATAATTTATAAATTACTCACCTATAATTTTATTTCACGCACATATCTATAGTGCAATGCTAAAAAAAATTTAGTAAATTGAAATAAGCAATTGTCAATCAACACTACCTATAAAAGCAATTTGCGAGTATAAAACTACTATAAGAGCTCCAAATATTTCTATCAACTTGAATTTTTTGAACAATCTCAAAAATAAAAAGACCCTTCTTTGCCCCCAACTCCACATAACAAATCTAACACAAAAAATGGCACTTCCCTTCTCACAATTCCCATTCTCCTCCTTCACAATCACCTCTCCAAAATCCACCCACCCAAACACCACCTTCTCCACCACAACAAAACCCACAACCATTTTCACCAAACGAGCCCCAAAATTTTCACAATTTACGTCCAAGCCCCACAAATTCACCACCATCCCAAAAGCCTCCAAAGAAGAAGAGAACACTGGGAACACCCCTGCAGAAGGTCAGCAAGAAAGTTCCCAGAGTGATGAAATGACAGAATTGGGCATGGAAATCAAGAAGGCAACGAAAAAAAAGGAGGAAAAAGAGTCAAAGTCAGGCTTGTTGAGTGGGGTGGCCGAGGAAATAAGAGAAATTGAGTGGCCTGCTTTTAATAAAGTTTTGGGGACTACTGGAGTTGTCTTGGGAGTCATTGCAGGGTCCAGTGTCATCTAAAATTGTATAAACTAATGAGATGGAATATGCTACAATGTGGAAATTCATTCATTCCATATCAAAAATCGAAAAGACTTTAAACTACATTTATCTAAATGTAACATTTGAAATGCTTGATCCGAAAGATAGAATCTTTTTTATTTTCTTTTATTTATCTTTAGCTCAATACTAACTTAATCATCATAGAGTTTTAGCCAAGGGCCACTTCAACAAGTCTACCATGTACCTTATCTTGCATACCAATGTTCAATCATTACCTTTTTTATAGAAGTGAGTAATCCTATAATGAATCGAGGCCACCATTCATCACTGTTAAATTAAGGGGACACTTACTCTCCCTTAATCCAACATATTACGCTCAATCCAACCTTAGCTAAAAACATATCTCTTTCGATCATATTTCGCCAAACAAAATATTAAATATAATTGTTATATATATGTAAGTATTATGTTGAATAGTAGAATATTTTTTGTTGAGTATTTGAATGCTTATCTTGATCACTCAATCAACCTAAAAGTGTTATTTCATTTTCTTCACTTTTTATTTTTAGCAATTGTTCCCATAATTTTTAAGATTAATCACTTTTTTAAAAAAGTATAAGCACGTGCAAACACCTCCTAAAACCATTTCTTTGACAGGAAATGATATTTAATTTAGGAATTTAACTATCTGATATTTCGTAAAATTTCAGAGTTTCTGCCTTCTTGGACATAGCTGGCATCCACATCCAGAATATAAAAATCCATTTATTTGGTAGAAATGGCATTTAATTTGAAAAAGTAATTAGAATTTTCCTATTTGGTAATATTTCTTAAATTTAAAAAAAAATAAAAATAAAATCTTCAAAATTAAGAAAATATACATTTACATATTTGTATAATAATTTTTCTTAAATTTAAAAAAAGAAAAAAATGAAATCCTCAAAATTAAGAATATATACGTTTACATATTTGTATAATTATATCTTTGTAATATTTACATTATATAAGCATAACAATATACGTATATGTAAAGACATGATTAACAAAAGAGGTAATACATATGTGCTTTCATAAAATTCATCCTACGCCTTATTCTTTAAGCCAATATGATATATATATATATATATATATATTACAAATTGACTATTATAAATTGCACAAAAATAAAAATAAGTAAATCTAAATTGTGCAATATTGTAATTTCTGCATATCACATTGGCTTAAAGAAATTCTTTTAATTATTTTTGCTTTCACATTAAACTAGAAGAATTTCTAAATTTTGGGGACTTTCTCAAATTTTGGTGAAAATTATACTATTTTGTGTATGTGAATACGTTCAAAAACATATTAAAAGGTCATATTATTAAAATTAATGTTAGAGCATAAAAATCACAAACTTTTTAAATTTTGGGAATATTCTCATAATTTCATCAAGATTATACAATTATGATTTTGTGAATAAGTTTAAGAGAAATTTAGGACATTTTAGTGGGTAGAATGAGTCTACCCACATTGAAAAAAGGGTGTGAAGGTGTAAATAAAATAATTAAAGTTTATTTTTGATGTACCCCTATAGACACATCCCTATAGACAAGTAAGTTCAAAAGATAGAATTATCACTCCAGCTCCTACCTCTTTAGTGGAGCTATAAATCTTCATTAAGAGAGTGAGCTATGAGATTTTATTTTATAGCTGTGTTTTCAAAAGAAAGAATTATGATCCTTAATAAAGAATTATGTATCTTCAACAAAATTGCATTGTGCAACAATAAAGAGGAGTGCTTGGAAACCAACCAAAGACAAGCAAAAAGCATACAAGACATTGAAGTAGATTTTTTCTTATAATGTATTTTTATGTATGTGTGCTTCATATGATTTTATGCTCTATTTATGCAATATATACAAGAAATAATGGCTTCATTTCTTGTTTTAATTGTAACTTTATAAGTTTATGTCCCTCACGATATTTTGCTTCCAAAATTCAATTCTCAAGTATGTTCAGTGCATACACTGGTGTTTTACCAACAACAGCTAATTATAAGTTGAGAATCTAACAAATGAATCCATTTATAATTTTTTTTATTTTTTGGCACTTTATAATTCTGTTATTTAATCTTGAAAAAATGAAGATTGAAATGGCATGATATGACCTTCCTATGATAAATATAGTTAAAAGAAATGGAATTCTAACTTCCTCTTTTTAGGTAGTTGAAATTCTAGCTCTTTTGTGAATAATTTTTTTCATAATAGCAGAAAATTAATTAAAATTAAATGACATGAGGATAGAAATTATGTTTTACTCTAGGGATAACAAGTTGATCTTCCCCAAGAACTCACATCAATGGAAAGGTAAATCCATTTGATTTTATAGAAAAATAAATCGAAAAAACTACAATCCTCTCAAAAAGATCTACTGAAAAGCCAAAAAGGAAAAGGCATGAACCTAATGCTCATAACTTCCCTCTAGTCCTAGCTACTAGCAAAGCTACAACAAATAGATAAGACTGAAAATCCTCATGTCACCAGTTCAAATCTAGTTCCTGTAAACTAAGATAATCACAAAACAAGTGTGCTTATTTTACAATAGAAAAAAAAAAGTACATGCATGGCATTATCAAAAAACTAGGTATTCATTATGAAAAATGTCATGAAATTAATTTCACAACTATGACTACAAATTACAGTTAAATATTTTCATAGCAGATGTAATTTTTTTAATAATGAAAAACAAAAATTATTAGCTAACAATCCGTAATCTTGGTTGTTGGGAAAGCAACAAATTAACTATACATGTGGAAAAATTGATACACATAAGGAAAAAATAAAAAATAATCATCAGCTACAAATTGATCACAGCGAAGGCTAACTAGCTATGTGAGCATTTAGTACACATATATATATTATAATACTTGTTATACAAGTGACATTGTCGATGTCTTGGTGTGGCCAAAAGTTTTGCAATAGATTCTTGTTCTTCTCCTAATTTGCTTAAGTTTCTAACAGAAAGATGTAATATTTCCCTGCAAATATTCGTGGTGCAAGATCATCAACTGCTGTGCTACTTGTGTTGTATATGAAAGTAAAGAAATTAAATAAGCTAGCAAAATTAAACATGAACTTATAAGCTATGACAGACTATAAAAATATATATTTGAAGTATAATATAATTAGCCATACAAATTCATTGGACCTCCTCAATGCTACCATCCTCAATCTCTGTGTCGAAAGTAAGCAGCAATCTCTCATGAAGCAAATTCTCCAAATCTTCTACTTCTGATAATGTATAAATTATAAGAAGTTCCAATCTTAGCTTCAAATAGCATGACGATAACGTGATATAACACTCAAGATTATTGGGATATATATTCCAATAGAAAATTTGAATAGGAATGTAAATTTTCAATTACGATAGTAAAATAATATTGATATGGGTATAACCCACATGCCCAATAAATACTTGGCCAATAAGTCGACATCACCAGCAGACCCAAACCAAGATCCAAGCCCAAACAAAACCACCAGGGTTAGAGCGCTTATAAAGTAAATTGGCCTCACGAGTTGATCGATCTGCCCCGAAGAAAGCTGGTCAAGTTCTATCAACCAACCAAGGTCGAGCGGTGCACATGATTGGGTGGACTCCTAGCTGTAGAAGTATTAATTACAATGTTTGCCGCTAGTTATGTCCACACTTAATGTGGCCAAACCACCATCCTTTCGCATTTAATTGTCCTGTCAGCCCATCACCTTCGCATTAGTGGCGATAAGGACGCTTCTTGTTATTAGCCGGTCATAAGCATTACGGCGGACTAAGTCGAAAAGAGCTACAATGCCCCTGTATGGAGAGGAAAAGAATTAGTCCACAATCAAAACACTTGCACTTTTTTGCCACTACATGTACGGACAATAAGGAATAGTTATAATTTTTCCTACATGTTTGTAGAACGTGGCCAATAGAGGTGACTAATAAATTAAGGTATTGCCCACGGTTTTTTCAAAGTGTAAGCAATAGGCATGATGGCTACGGTATTGCATTCCATAACCATTATTTGTAGAATTTCACTCACTTCCAAAAAACCGCCACAAAAAAGTTGCAAAACCGTAGCTAAAGCTTTGGCAACGGTTTCCAAACTGCAGCAAAGTACTCACTGCTGCTACAAATGCTATGGTTGCCAAAGCATTGCATAACTGTTGCGAATAAGTTATTGCCTATGCTTTGCACTTTTTCACAATGGTTAGGCAACCGTAGCGAAAAACTACCTTTTTTTTTTTTGTTTTGTAGTGATATGCACTTGGACCAACATGAATACCAAAAGCCCCATATTTATATGAGCAATTCCCGTAATAAATTAGCATACCACCTCCCATGAGTTTATTTATCTTGCCAACTCAACTATACCACAATGATAAAAAAATCACACAAATTATTACATGATAAATAATCATGAGATAACTTAAAAATCCAACCAAATTAGCCCTTAATTTTTATTATTTGTTAACTCAAAATGGATATTTCCTTTAACGCATAAAAATTGTTATTTTGAAAAGATAAATATTTTTGTAGTGATTTTGTCAATCAATATATTTAAGTGGTATAATTTTTATATTGTCGTTATTAATATATTGTTGATTATTATTTTTAATATATTAGCATAACTACTATATCATTATTTTAAATAAATAAATAATATATATTAGAATTAAGGAATTATGGTCACAACACTGTAGTTCGTTTTATGAAAGCCTAAATACAGTGTAGGAGACCTAAGAGAGCACCCATCAACTTGCCGTCTTTTTAGTGTTCATGAACCATTTTCAAAATTCTCCATGATCAAACAAATGAATGCAAACGCATTGGTGGTACAATATTTCTCACTCATTTGAGGACTTATACAAATAAATTGAGAAAAAAAAATAATCAAATGGAACTATTAAAATGATGTTCACGGAATTCCTTTGAGACAAAAATAGTACAATTTTATCAAATTCTTCTATGAGCCAAGACTAGACTAGATGACTTGCCTAAAGAAGGGGCCATAAACTTAAAGAATGCAACACCACCATGGGTAGGACGACCTCACAAACATAAACTAATTTGGCTTTGCCACAACCACCTACGTTGGAGGCATCGAACAAGGATCCACGGCCCTTTCATGGAGGCTCCCATAGTAGAATTGCCTATTGCAGAGGCACATAATGCAGACGAAAGGTAAAAAGCTATCATGAGGACACACCTTTGCTACACAG
This sequence comes from Jacaranda copaia, assembly GCA_014898725.1. NCBI lineage: Eukaryota > Viridiplantae > Streptophyta > Magnoliopsida > Lamiales > Bignoniaceae > Jacaranda > Jacaranda copaia. Next base: position 563,345 of record JACGDI010005528.1, read on the forward strand.
GAGACTTCCCAAGCCTTATAAATTGTCTTTATCCTTCAGACAATGCAAAGCTCTAAATTATTTGATAAACACAAAGCTACACCAAAAATTTATGGCATTCACTAAGTGTGAAGCTCCATTAAAAATTTTAAAGGATTTTGGAAGCGCAAAGCTCCACATCGAATTTTGTGTCTTATACAAAATGCTAAACCTAGTGCCTAAATCATACTAGGGTAGGTGCCAAGCAAGCTAATACCCAAAAAAAATAGAGAAGTAGGAGGAACCAAAATGCACCATTCAAAATATGTAACAACACTCAGCACTTTAGGAATCCACCTAAGATTTTAGTACACTAAAGACAAGCCAAAAGCTCAAAATATGCTTATGTTCTTCAAAATATTTTGATGAAAACGATTACAAGAGATGGCCTTATAAGGCTTGAAACAACCCTCTAAACATAAGATGACTTTCAAAGTAAGACACACTTATCATGACCTAGAAAATGTAAAAACTAATAAGTGTTGCTAGAAAATATTAAGAAAAAATATAAAGAACTCATTATACAAGAAAAAAGTAAAAAGAAACATTAAAATTGGTTTGAAACCAAATTTTCCTTGATGTTACTAAAAGTAGCCACAATAGCACACTAATCTAGCTAACAGTCCTTAGTAATTTCATCATAAGTATTTGTAGGAAAAAAAAATTTCAAGAACGTTTGTTGCATTAGAAACTAGGTGTCCGTAGCTTCCCAATGATATATAGTTTCACTACCTATTTCATCCCCAATGAAAGCAGCTTATTCTAAGAAATTGACTCAAAATCAATCACAGCTTGAAAATTGGTTAAAAGTACACCAATTGACATAACATTCTTAGTCATGATTTTCTTGCACAAATGGCTACTCTTCTCATTACGACTTGTATCTTCATTTCATAATTCATCTTGAATTATGCCAATGTCATTCTTCCTTGGTTGGTAAAGACTCGCACTCGAATCTTGATCAAGCTTATCTTCAAAGGAAATAGGTCTACGACATTGAAGGCTGTCGAAACTCTCTAGTCACTAGCAATTTGATTTTATAAACATTCTTACCAATTCTTTGTAGCACCTTGAAAGGACCATCAACTCTAGGTTGTAATTTTCCATGACGACCACGAGAAAAATATTCTTTGCAAAGATGAATCTAAACAAAGTCATCTTCCTTGAAAGCTACCGACCTTCGATAATACTTCTCATTAAGCTTGAAAATTTCTTGTCGAACCTACTCATGCAACATCTTAATATACTTAAGATGATTCTTCTCATCACTATTAAAGTGTTGAGTGATTAAAAGTGGAGCCAAATCCAATGGAGTAATTGGATTGCTACTGCAAGCTATCTCAAAAGGACTCCTTCTAGTTGTTAGACTAGAAAATCGATTATATGAAAATTTAGCTTGAGCCAAAATCATATGCAATTAATGGATGTTTTTACCAACCAAACTTCTAAAAAAAAATTTGAAACTTCTATTAACAACTCCTTTTTGGCTGCCAATTTGAGGGTGACGAAAAAAACTAAATTGTAGTTTAGTTACAAGCTTTCTCTAAAGTATGAGCAAAAAATAACTCATAAATTTTGAATCTCGATCAAATGTAATGGTCTTTAGAATGCCATGAAGTCTCATAATTTCTTTGAAGTAAAAGTTAGCAACATTTTGCAGTATCCAAAGTCTTGTTGCAAGCAACAAAATTTACCACCATTGTGTGTGAGTCAAACCAACTACAAAATCTATACTCACATATTCCGAATGAGCTACTGAAACAAGCAATGGAATGCATAAAGCAATACTTCATCCATGACTTTCAATAATGTGACAAGTTTTACACCTCTCAACATAATGCTTAATGTCCCATTCCATTCTAGGTCAACAAAAGTTTTCTTGAACAAGTTCAAGTGTTTATTCTCTTCCAAAATGTCCAACAAAACCTCCATTCATATGTGCTTTAAAGATAATAGCTTGCCTCAAAAAATAATTCAAGACACATAGCAACTTATCTTTGAAAAGAAAGCCATCTTGAATCAAGAATATTTAAATGGACCTTTCAAGCATTCTTCTCAAATCTTGCCAAAGTATACATCCTCCTTGTAGAGATCTTTGAGTACCTTAAATCCAATGAATTTATTTGCAAGGTAGATAGCAAAGAATGCATTTGGATAAGGGCATTTGCCACACTAATAAGAACACTGGATTTGTTCTTCATGATAGAATTGAAAGCTTGTGAATACCAACCCACTCAACATGCAAAAAATTCATTTTTTTTGTTGAGAATTCGAGTATTTCAATGCCTCACAATCCAAGTAGAGAACAAACTCCTTGTGTAAAAGATAATGCTACCAATGATCCAAAGCACAAATAATAGCAAAGAACTCTTTATAATAAGTAGAATATACTATTATGAGAGTTGTTCAACATTTCACTAAATAAAGTAGTGGGCTTGCTTTCTTAGCTAAGGATAGAACCAATTCCCATATTTGAAACATCTCAATCCATTTTAAAAACCTTTTTGAAATCTAGTAATTGCAATATTAGAGCCTTTGTGACCATATTTTCAAGAAGGTTCAAGCTCTTTTGTACATCCTATGTTCATCTAAAATTCCACTGCTCAAGTACTCAGTGATTGGTTCTATTACAATACTAAACTTTTTGATAAACCTGCGATAAAAGGAAGTTAAGCCATGAAAAATTCAAATATCATGAATAGATTTAGGAATTGGCCAACTTAGGATTGTCCAATCTTGTTCTCATATATGTTAACGCCTTTTGAAAAAACAATTAGCCTAAGAAAACATAGCTTGTTGAGAAGAAATGAAACTTCTTCACATTTGCATACAATTTTCGCTCTCTTAGCACTTCAAATACTTATGGAAAGTGATTCAAATGTTCTTTTAGGTTGCAGCTATAGACAAGAATACCATCAAAATGAACAACAACAATCATTCCAAATATTTAAAAATATGGTCCATAAGCTGCATGAATGTAGAAGGGGCATTAGAAAGACCGAATGGTATAACCAACCACTCATAGAAACTTTTTCTTATTTAAAAGGTTGTTTTCAATTCATCTCCAAGTCTCATGCAAATTTCATAATAGCCACTTCTAACATCAACCTTAGAACAAATCTTGAAACCATGAAGTTGATCAAGAACATCATCGAGATGAGGGATAGGAAAGCGACACTTGAGAGTGATTTTATTTACTACTCTACTATCAGCACACATATGCCAAGAACTATCTCTTTTTAGCACGAGAATAGTTGGTACAACACAAAGACTTTTGCTTTCCTGCATGTGGACATTAGAAAAAAGATTCTGAGCTTGTCTCACAACTCTTCGTGCCTTTTTGGACTTATTGCATAGGTTGCTTGTTCAGGAGAAAAGCACCAAGTACTAAACCAATGCAATGTTGAATGTTTTGTATTGGAGGGAGTCTTAGTGGAATTTATTCAGGTACCACATCCTAAAATTCCTACAGTAGCAGCTATACTAGCCATGAGACAACTGTCACTCTTTATTTTTTTTCAAAAACCATCAAAGTAAAAGGCTCCATAGACTCAAAAATTGCTTTGACCCCATTGAGATTTTGAAAACAAATTATGTCCTTTCCCTTCTGAAGGTTTGGGATCACTCCTCATCTTGGAAGGCCATAAAAAAAATTCTTTCACTATCTTTGATAAAAGAATAAGTATTCTTGAAACTATTATGTAAATTTCTACCGTCATATTGCCAAGGTCTACCAAGAAGCAAATGACAAGCATCTATTGGAACAACATCACACCAAACTTTATCTTTGTATTTGTCACCATTGGAAAATTAAACAAGACACCTTTTATTTACTTTTACATCATTCTCCTTGCAAAGCCATGATAACTTGTATGATTGAGGATTGTCTTATGTCTTTATTTTTAGCATTTCTATCATTATAATAGCTACAACATTCTCACATCTTTCTCTATCAATAATGATGTCACAAATTTTTCCAGGAGAAATGCTCCTTTTGTGGCATGTATTGTTGTGGAACCAAGAATGGTTTTCAACATAGCATGCATTGAGGCTATAGTATTTGGCTAAAGATTCTTCATTACATTCATAGATAATATCTTCTTCTTCCTCGTTTGAATCGTCTAGATAAACTAGGTTGTCCAATTAAGTTCTTCCTCTTCATTTTTCTTTGATTCATAAATAGGGGTTGTCCAGTTAAGTTCTTCATCAATTCTCTCTTCTACAAAATTGATAATCTTGTGATTTGAACCACCATCAAATAGATTGAACTCCACTCCATTTGAATTAATCTCTGAAACATGATCCTCAACGTCACGTTTCAAAGATTCGTAGTGAGCAGGATACTGCTTAAGTTGTTGCACTTCTCTCTTTAAATCTTTCAACTTAATATCACGAAGGTCTCTTTGATGAACTATACGATCATCAACATTTGGACTATTTTGGTAAAACAAGCCATTGCAAACTAAGGCTCTGATAACCAACTTGATACCAAAAAAAAATGGAGAAGTAGGATGAGCTATAACGCACCACTCAAAATGTGTAACTGCACTAACTTGTCTAGGAATCCACTTAAGAGTTTAGCACAATAATAAAAAGATTTCTCTTCTTCGAAACAAGCCAAAGGCTCAAAAATATGAATAGTATTCTTCAAAATATTTTGATGAAAATAATTACAAGATGTGGCTTTATAAGGCTTGGAACAAACTCCAAGCATAAGATGACTTTTAAAGTAAGACATTTATCACAACCTAGAAAATGTAAAAACTAATAAGCGCAGTTAGAAAATATGAAGTAATAGCATAAAGGACTCAATATCCAAGAAACAAAGTAAAAAGAACCATTAAAATTGATTTGAAAGTCGGTATCCCTTGATATTCCTGAAAGCAACTGCTACAACACACTAATTTCATAGTCCTCGGTAATTTCATCATAACATTCTACAGAAAAATACTTTTTATTGTGTTAGAAACTAGACATTCATAGCTTTTTAATGTTATATGGCTCAACACATAATTTGTTCTCAATGAAAGCAATTTATTTTGAAAGTTTGATCTAAATAGGGGAGTTCACAGCTTGGTAAACCAACCGAACAAAGCTGAAACTAAAAATTCGGTTTGAATTGAATACTGAACCAAAAAATTAGGTTCAGTATTCAGTTATTTTTAAAACAAAAACTCGGTATTTGATTCGGTTTTGATTTTTTGTGTTGTTTTACCGAACCAAATAGAATTACCAAAATTTTAAATATATATTTGTTATGTGTACTATAGATAAAGAACCAACACCTTAGTAGTATGTTTTTAAATAAATTGACAAAGATAACTCAACTTTATAAAATAATGACAGGGTAGTTTTTCTTTTCTCCTTTCTCTTTATAACTTTTCTTACTTTCTATATATTTATTTTATTTCCTTTTACCTCCAATTATTCTACTTTGTCTTAACTTTTTATTTTGATTGAGCCTAAAACTTCGAGAAACTACATTGAATAATTAAAAATAAATAAATATTTTATTTACTTCACGCTATAAAAATATTAGCGTACGCATTGAATATCCAAACCCAATAGCCAACAACACACTCTTTTTTATTTTTTGATAAAACTAAACACAATGCACATGTTTTTTTCAAAGTTGGAGTCATTATTCAAGGCCAAGGGTCTCTTTTTCCCAATTTGCATTTTCCATCAAATCAAAGGATTTTACTTCTTTTCTCTTTTATTCAATCTTCACCAATCACCAATTAGGGATTGTATTTTCTTTCAGTTTTTGCATTTGAAATGTAAGTATGGATTTGTTATTTTATTGTGTTATAACTACTAACTATTAACTTGCAAATTTGTTTGTAGTATTAAAATATTTCTTAAGGTCATGCAATTTTTCTCTTTTTATTTTGGCTTAAAAGTTAGAAAATTCAGTAGTTCGGTTTTTGACCGAACCAAACCCAAAAAAAAATTGATTTTTATTGAACCGAACCAAACAATTCAATTCAGTATTTGATATACTAGTTTGGCTTCTGCTTGATTCAGTTTTTACCGAATGAACACTCCTAGATCTAAAATTTGTCACAACAACCTAAAAATTGATTCCTAGTGCACTAATTGATAGAACATCCATAGTCATGCACAAATAGCTACTCTTCTCGTTAGGACTTGCATCTTCATTCCATAATTCATCTTGAATTATTTCAATGTCACAGGCGCCTGTGCAAGCCCCTAAAAAAAAAGAACAAAAAGGAACAAAAGAAGCTCTATTTAATTAATTAAATCAATTGGTTAATTCAAAATTCATTGTTAATTGATTAATTAGTTAAAATGAACAACATAGAATAAAGTAACAATTAGCTTATACTTTCAATTTGTAGGTCAAGTTTGCAAATTGAAATAGGGGGTTTGATGATATGGAAAATAAGACTCTAAGGGTAAAAAAGTAAAAAGAAAATAGAAGGGTCTGATTATATAAATAATAATTAAGTAAATGATCAATGAGCTCAACAAATTATTTCCATCAAGACGGGCACCCAAACTCAAGTAGGTCAAATCCCACTAAGCACTTCATCACTACAAATATTAACTTCCTAAATCTAAATAGATATGAAAAAGTATTTATAAATATCCTGAACTCTTGTGTGGAATCATATTTAATTTATAGAAAACATCTTGGAAAATATATTATAATTAGAATAATATTTCTCATATGAGGGTAATTTTAATCTTTTATTTGATTTACTTTTATTTTGATGATTCTTTACTTCTCACCAAGCATATAAATGGAATAACTTAAAGAAATCTTGATTCCATTCATTTATCCATTTGACATATATTCCAAACGTATGAGAAATATTATACTAAAACCATTCTTTTGTTATCTTTATTCTAACCCTAAATTGATTTCTTTTCCTTGCAAGTCCTTTCCTACATAGCCTCTTAGTTGGATAACTTAGTCAGGATCTTTTTTTTATCATTCATTTCATTCTACTATATTGAGATTGTCATTCACAAATTAAATATTTGACTGCCAAGAAATTGAGTGATGGAACTTCATCAGCATTGTAGCCATGACCACAAGTTAATTTTCAATGAAAAAAATAAGGTTGACCCTAATGATGAGACCTCTTGCTTTTGCAAAGCATGCAGTTTGCCGATATTCTCAACTCCACTCTACAATTGCAGTAGCAGTAATAACGATTGTAACTTTTTTCTGCATAAACAATGTGGCCTTCTCCCTGAGAAGTTGGAACATGTATTACACCAAGAGCACCCACTAGCCCTCCAAGTAAAGCCTTGAACAACTCAACATAGCTGCAACAATTGCAATAAACAGATTACAGGGAATTTCATCTATCATTGTGATAGATATTCATGTGACTTTAAGCTCAACGTCTTGTGTGCTTTTCCTTTGAGGATCAAAATTGTACACAAAAGCCATGAGCATGAATTGATCCCCATGCGACCGACAGTTTCTTTCCTTTGTCTGGCATGTGGGAAACAACATGAAGGTCTCTACTATTTGTGTATTATTTATTTTTGTGGTTTTGCCATTCATTGAGATTGTGCTTCCTTACCTAATACATTCTTACATGAAAACCATTACAATGGGAAGCATCCTCTCGTTCTTGCCTGTGCTTCTTTTTATAATTGAGATTACATATATTCATATGTGTATTACTGTGTGATTTGCAAAGAAAGGATCACAAGGATGTTGTGGGTATATATTTGTGGTACCTGCCAATACTTTCTTCATGTAAAGTGTGCAACATTAAACCCGCAGCTCTTCAAGCCTGGTAATTAAAGGAAAAATTTTATTCTTTGTCCAATAATTTTGCCCACTTTGCAATTTTATTCTATAACTTGTAAAATTTAATTTTACTCCTATATGTATAAACAAAATTTGTCACTTAATTTTATCTTAATTTTCACTAGAGCTCCAAAATTGGCCTGGCATGCTAGAGTAGGTCCAATTCGGTACATTTTATCTTGTTGACATGCCAATATTTGCCTCGTTGGCATACCAACTCAACTTTTCTAGCCAAACTTTGGAGCTTTTATGAAAATCATGGCTAAAAGTGACAAATTTTTTTTTTACATATAGGGCTAAAATTATAATTTTGCAAGTTATAAGATGAAATTGCAAAGTGAACTAACTTACAAATGAAACATATAATTGTTTGAGTAATTAAATATATATCTATACCTCATGTGATCTTCCATGTAGTGTAAACTTTATATTAACTTCCTGTAGCTTCCAGTCGGGATATGGATGAGTTAGGCCCTAGTGTGATTCAATTTCCAATGGTGGATGAACACACAAGTGTTGTGCATTATTTATTTGAGAACACTAAAAGTGTCATTGAGGGTTTCACTAAAGAAGAAGAAATAGAAAAATATAGTAATGAGAAATTATTGACAAATAAACATAACCATCCCCTTATATTTCATGACAATGATCATCCACCAAGTACTCTTCTAGTATGCAATGGATGCATTGAACCTATTTTGCCACCACATTATAGTTGTACCCAGTGTGATGACTATTTCTTGCATAGGTGTTGTGTGAATCTGCCGCTGAAGATTAACAACCATCTGGCTCATCAAAAATACCCCCTTATCCTCTTCACAAGATTAAATAACTTTTTCAAGAACTCTTTCTGGTGTTTGGGTTGCTTCCGTGACTGCAATGGATTTTCCTATGGTTTTCTGATTGTGACTTTTACTTGCACATCGACTGTGTTTTTTTGCCACAAATAATCTTACATAAGGCACATATGTATGACAAAAGTCGCGACCATACCCAAATTTTATTGCATGATCCTGTAATGAGAGCTATGGCTGATTGTTGTGGTCAAACCCTCAAAAGATGCTATCATAAGTGTTCATGTTGCGAATTCATGGTTCACAGTAAGTGTGCACTTCTTCCAGCTACTATTCACCACAAGTTTGATAAGCATCCTCTCAACATAAGTTACTCTTTAACTAATACTAAAGATAATAATCCATATAATGAACAATATTATTTCTGTGAAATTTGTGAACAAGATATAGATTACATGAAAAAACATTGGTTCTATCATTGCAGCAATGCGACCAGTCATTCCATGTTAATTGCATTCCTATGGTTGGTTTTTGTTCTATAATTAAGTTTGGGGTAACCATTTGTGTCCGTTGCCATGCTTATCCGCTGATCTCTATCCGACTGCTTGCAATTGGTAGCCATAGGTGTGGCTATGGTCACCAAATCATCAAGGGCTTCCAAGATCATGTAGCTTTTAAGTGCTCCAACTGTATGTTTATGATTCACTATTACTGTGCCTGGGAGCAAAATGTGGAAAGCACAAGAATAAATTATTATGGTTCCATCTTCCCCTTAGGTTTTCTTCCGTAATATGTTATGAATCCATGTAACAATGGTTTTCCTATCATTCTACTTAAATAATTTATAAATGTATTTGTGCTCCATTTCGTCGCAATGATGAGATTGTATGTAATAAGATTGAGATGTACATGTAAGCTATATAACATATGAATACCACTTAATATTTTATTTGATTGCTAGTTTAGAGAGTATGGATATCCCAAATAAAATACACTTTTGTTGTTTGGTTGCTAAGTTTGATAATGTTGGATATGCTAAAATTTACTAAACTAATTTTATGTTTTATTGTGATGGTTAAAATATCCATCTATAACTTCAAAATAATATAGGATGTATTTTGCGACATTTGATGGCGAAGCTCCTACACACTCGATTCACGCGTTGGTTCCCTCACCAGATTTTCTTTTTTCTTTTTTCTTTTTTCTTTTTTCTCTTTTGTCCCAATGTGACATTTCTATACTAGTTAATTTCATATTATAAACTTTGATATGTTAAAACATTTTTTTAAGCATTTTTTTCTTTTTTATTTACACACGTTCACGAAAAAATTTGTAAGATTCAAAGCTCGGACATCACATTTACAAATATATAAGAATAAGAACAATGCCACTAATCATTTAATTTTTTTAAGCACTCGCACTTATATGTAAGGGTGCAAACAAGTCAAGCCGGCTTGTGGTAGCGAGTCGAGCCGAATCAAGTTCGAGTTCTAATTCAATCCGATCTTGAACTGCCTATATCTAAGCTCAAGGCTCACGAATCAATATATAATTAAATATTATTTTTTATTTTATTAGCAAATATATATTATATTACTATTTTTTTATTTCGAATTCGAGCTCGAGCCTATAGTTTTTTGTAATTCAATTATCAATTCAAGCCTCATTGAGCCAAGCCAAGTCGAGCTTGAGCTTAAAATTTTAGGCTCGTTGAGCTCAATCTCAAAAAATTTGCCCAAACTCGACTTGGCTCGGCTCGATTGCACCCCTACTTATGTGAATGCGAAATGTAGATTTTATCGGGGGTTATTATATTCCAATCGTTACCAATGAATCAAGTTCGTTAGTGTCATTAAATTAGAGGGGATAATTTTCACCTTCTCTCCCTTTTAATTCAATGATCTTAAATGGACGAAACGGATGGGATGATTGCATCCAATCATATGAAGAGAGATGAAAAAATCTTTTTTATCTTTTCAATAATTTTTTAATTTTTGGTGGACATCTTCATTAAATTCAAACACAAATAAAATTATGATAATCTATTAGAAGAAGCGGAAAAAATGCTAATAAATCTTGTAAAATTTCTCTTCCTAAAGCAAACGATTACCATCTACTTTTCACATTACTTGAATAGTCAGGCTATTGTGAACTATTCAAAAAGATACTTTAAGAATCGGTTTGATTTTATTATGTTTCTTCTGTTTGGAAGATGGACTCCAAATCTTTATTATTAATAGAAAATAAATGATATCTAGATTAACAAGATTAGTTAGATAAAATCTATTAGTTGAACGAAATTAAATTCTATAAATTATATCAAACATTGACAATGCATTCCATACATTTTAACTTAATTAAAACTTCAATTCATTTTTTATACTAATGAACATGTCGGAGAACAATTTGATTTTGATCAATTATTAACCAATTATTTAAGTAATTCGTTTAACAATTATAAAAAATGCTTTAACGAAGAAAATATACTCCATAGCAAATGAGACTAGTATGATTCGTATTTCAAATCAATTTTAGGTGAATGAGAAATTAGAATCAAAATAAGTTATTTAAAATTGTATAAACTAATGAAATGGAATATGCTAGAATGTGGAAAATCATTCATCCCGTATTAGAAATTGAAAAGACTTTAAACTACCTTTATCAAAATATGACATTTGAAATACTTGATTCGAAAGATAGAATCAAGTACGAGCTCTAAATATTTTCAATTTCCCTTTATTTACCTTCAACTCAATACTAACCTTAGCATCAGAAAGTTTTAGCCAAGGGCTACCTGAAATCCTCAGCAGGCCTAACATGTACTTCATCTTGCAAATCAATGTTCAATCGTTACCTTTTTTATAGAACTGGGTAGTATTATAATGGATCGTGTGCACCATTCATCACTGTTAAATTAAGGGGACACTTGCTCTCCCTTAATCCAACATATTACACTCAATCCAGCTGTAGCTAAAATCATATCTCTTTCGACCATATTTCACAAAACAAAATATGAAGTATAATTGTTATATATATTGTAAGCATTATGTTGAATAGTTGAATAGTCTTTGTTGAGTATTTGAATGCTTATCTTGAAAACTCAATCAACCTAAAAGTATCGTTTCATTTTCTTCCCTTTTAATTATTAACAATTGTTCCCATAATTTTTAAGATAAATCACTTTTAAAAAAGTACTACAAGAGCGTGAAAACACCTTCTAAAACCATTTGTTTGGTAGGCAATGAAATCTAATTTAGGAATTTTATTGTCTAATTTAGATTTTTATATTTGGTAAGATTTCAAATGCTTCTCAGACATAGTTGGCATCCATATCCAGAAAATAAAAATCCATTTATTTGGTAGGAAATGGCATTTGATTTGAAAAATTAATTAGAATTTTCCTATTTGGTAATATTTCTTAAATTTAAAAAAAATAAAATAAAATCCTTAAAATTAAGAATATATACATTCACATATTTGTATAATACATAATTAGATATCTTTATAATATTTACATTATATAAGCATAATAATATACGTATATGTAAAGACATGATTAACAAAAGAGGTAATACATATGTGCTTTCATAAAATTCATCATACGCCCTATTATTTAAGCCAATATGATGTGCGTGCGTGTGTGTGTATTACAAAATTGATTATTATAAATTGCACAAAAATAAAAATAAGTAATTTTTTAAGGAAAAAGAAGAAGTAAATTTAAATTGTGCAATATTGTAATATTGTAATTTCTATATCATATTGGCTTAAAGAAATTCTTTTAATTATTTTCCCTTTCACATTAAATTAAAAGAATTTCTAAATTTTGGTGATATTCTCAAATTTTGGTGAAAATTATATTATTTTGTGTATGAGAATACATTTAAAATTGTACTAAAAGGTCATGTTACTAAAATTAATGTTAGAGCTAAAAAGTTACAACGTTTTTAAATTTTGGTGATATTCTCAAAATTTCATCAAGATTATACAAGTATGATTTTGTGAATAAGTTTAAGAAAAATATAAAAAGGTCATTAAATATGGTTAATTGGTATATTTTCTTAATTTAAAGAATCAAGAACTTCACAGTGATTAATATTAAATAAGCTATAAAATAATTTTAAAAAATTAAAGAAAACATTAAATCAAATATATTCACGAAGAAAACATTAAATCAAATATAAGCAAATCAACTACATAAGAAAATAAAAGAAATAAATGTGCATTTGGTACATAAAATTTAAAAAAAGGCATCTA
>JACGDI010005528.1:585766-611880 GCA_014898725.1 Jacaranda copaia
ACGGTAGTTTTATAAATGTTAATTTTTTTTACAATATTTTTATAATTTAGTCTTGAAAAATTACTTCTATAAGTTTTTTTCATATATAAATATTTATTTAAATTTTTTTAGTATATAACATTATATTTAAATTTTTTTAGTCATTTTTTTTTTATCATCGAATTGCCTAGTTAAAAAAAAATTATATATTGTTTAATAAGTTTCACTATTTATATTAATCACTACCATGTTAATATGAATCATGGCATTACACCCAATCCATCCAAGAATTTCATGTACGAACACAAGTTGCCCATGAGAACACAAGTTGCCCATGACAACAAAGATCTCAACTTTTTCCAAACAGTTAAACCTACGTCTTCAATGCAAAACATAGAAATATGCAACCTCAAAGCTCAAGAAGATTCAAAGTGGCTGAAAGACCACATCCCACAAGACAGTTAAATCAAATTTAAACACAGCCATTGATGTAAACTACCCATTATTCAACACTCTGATAACAGACCAGACATACGAGCTAACACATTATTACATCCAACAGTCTGAGAGACTCTGAAGTTATCCCTCCAACAACGTTCACTAACTTACTATGCAGCAACATGAGGCGAGAAAAGGAGTTCATGTCTCAAAAGTCATGCTCTCAGCCTCTCGTCTTACTGATTCAAACAGCACAGAAGAAAGGTACCGCTCCCCAAAGCTTGGGAAAATAACCTGCATCCATAATAGACAAAACTATTAATTTAATGAAAAATTATTTCTTGAAACGAATTTCAGACTAATTATCAGACACTATTCGCCATTTGTATGGCAAAACAGTTTATCATACAGATTACTGATCGACCAACCATCTTTCTATTTTGCATGTAAGAGGACAAGCTTGAGTTTTCCAAACAAAGTTGATGAAATGAACAGTTATATATCAAGTAAATTCTTTATATTACTTACAACAATGAGTTTTCCAGCATTCTCAGGCTGCTTTGCAACCTTAATTGCAGCTGCTGCTGCCGCACCAGATGATATTCCCACCTGCAGTATGCAATTACGGACTTAGAACATTCTCAGACATGAATAAGTATGAATACAATGTAAATTTGGAAAAATTTTAAAATGTCTAAAGTGCTTGTGGAGGGACTAAAGCAGTATAACTTACCAATAACCCCTCCTTCAATGCAAGGAGTTTTGCAGTCTCTATGGCCTCATCACTTGAAATCTGGAAAAGATACAAGAGAACAGCACAATAATGATAGATGTTATTGGATTTAAAGGTTCTTCTAGAATTGGTAGTGGTCAACAATGCAATTGATAGTATAATTCAATTCCGAATGGAAATAACATGAAGTTGAAAACTTACTTGAATTACTTCATCGATCAGATTAACATCCAAAACACCAGGGATAAAACCAGCACCAATTCCTTGGATCTTATGTGGACCTGGAGAATTATATAATGATCACTTATCAAGTTGACAAACAAACAAGCCACCAACTTGTAGAGTTGGCTAAAATAAGAACCAGTCAGGCCACATAAAAGATGGAAACATAGCGTGAAAAAGTTTTGGGCTGCTGAATGCTTCGTTTAGGCTGGAAAAACACAGAATGTTTCTGCGATTTGGATAACACTTTTCAACACATATTACTTCATCTTGTCAACCAAGTTTGATAAATGATATAAAGAGTAATCTGCCATGGCTACTAGCATAACTCGTTCTTTATGAATAAAAACTAAATGTTTTAGTCGATTGTTATGGTATACTTTGCGTTTGGTTTAAGTACTTTTAGCTCATTATATAATCCTATTTATATTTGGTCTAATCATGTTTTATGATCTTTGAATTACCTGAGCACTTGAATGCATATTCATTACTTTTCCCTTGATTTGGCATCCTTACATAATGTTCTTGTCTCTGTAACAAGTTTCATTCAATTGGTTTACGCAGTAAAGAATTGGGAGAAAACAAATGGCACATCCTATACAGGAAGTTAGAATTGATAAATTTATAAGTGGTGTAAGAACTGTTAAATATGGGAAGTGACTATTGACTAATTTATATAACTGGTTTGGAAACTGTTGAAAGACCGACACTCTGAAGAGGATAGAACAACTATGAAAGCACCCGGTGCTTAACTGATGAGAAAACACAACCAGTCGGTATTAAGAAAAGCCTATTAGCAGAAAGTTTCCCGTGTTCAAAAAGTAGACCTAGAAACAAACACATAATAAGAATAAAATGACACCCATCAACAGAACTCACCTGGCTTTCCTCCAGAAAGAACAGGACTTTCAACTGGTTCCACGCCATATAGCTAAATACCAATTAGGAAAGTAAAAGTTAAGAAAATAAGACAGGACTTTAAAAACCAAAAATATCAGTAGCAGAAAGCTTCATTAAATAGTACTATGAGTAGATGGCCTCAAGATAGCAGCTTAAATTAAACAACTAATAACCTTTATATCAGGGTTGTGTTCTTTAAGATATTTCCCTGCACCAGTGATTGTGCCTCCAGTACCGATTCCAGAAATAAACACATCAATTTTTCCATTTGTTCCTTTCCATATTTCAGGTCCGGTGGTTTCATAGTGTATCTGCAAAGGCATTAAATGTTATCCAACTTAATTTTCCCAACCAGCAATAATATCACTTAATATGAAGGCAATAGAGATCCATTACCTTCGGGTTAGCAGGGTTTTCAAATTGCTGAAGAATGTAGGAATTGGGTGTCTTATCCCGTATCTCTTCTGCCTTCTGAACAGCACCTTTCATTCCCTTAGCAGGATCTGTAAGCACCAACTCAGCACCAAAAGCACGGAGAATAATCCTTCGCTCAAGACTCATAGAAGCAGGCATGGTAATGATAAGCTTGTAGCGTTTAGCAGCAGCCATGAATGCCAAGCCAATACCAGTGTTGCCGCTAGTAGGCTCAATGAGAACGCTCTTCAGAAAAATTGCAAAAAAGAGCAAGATTTATGGTGTCAGCAAACTAGCTAAAAATCATAAGAAGCTAGTATTTATGCTTTATCACCAATCACCACACTAAAGAAACCAAATTTTTAAACTCAACAAGAATCAAGATTACAGTTTAATTAGATTAAAAATACTACAGCAGTTAAAATATGGTAGTGTACCTCTCCCGGCCTGATGAGGCCTTGTGCCTCAGCATCTGTGATCATACTATAGCCAATCCTGCACAATGGAAAACATAGTTCAAGAAAACATCATTGTGGCAGAGGACACAACATACAAACATGAAAATTAAATTAAAATAGGATCAAATGAACCCATCCCAATTTACATACCCGCACAAAAACACACACAGATACCAATCATAGCCACTATAAAAGGAAAATACCTATCCTTGACACTAGAGCAAGGCTCCATCAATTCCAGCTTGGCCGCAACACGCGCCACACAGCCATCAACAACATTGTTCAAGTATACCAATGGAGTTTTACCAATCAACTACATAAAAAGTCATAAAGTTTCAATCCAAAACAGTAGATAAAGATAAGAGACAAAGAAACCCAAGTTGTTGGTCCAACAAGAAACAGATGTTAATTGACAAGTAAATACTTACTTCAGTAACATCCTTTGCTATTTCAATCTTTTCCTCTACCATTTTTGTGTGTTAATCCTGCAACCAAAATCACCAAAACTTGAGCCAATTCAAAGCTGTCAACTCTTCTGCCTCTTCAAAAAGTTAAAAAAGTGAAAATACCAACCAAAAACAACACAGCACAAATATCAGGATAAAGTGAAGCAAATGCAGGCCAAAAAAAGAAGTGCTAAAAATAATTTATTTATCAAATCTGGCATCCCATCGGGGTCCCTTAATGAAAAATCAAGAATTGTTGCTTTTCTAGAGCTAGCCTTCATCCAAAATTATTTTTTAAAATGAAAAAAGGAAGCATTTTTGGACAACTTTCGGTCTTTTCACCAACTACAGCAATAATTTTACCCACTAAATCCCGATAAAGCAAACCCTTTTCAAGCACGCAACAATTTGTCAGCACCTCACCAAATTCAGACGGCAGCTTCTGAAAAACTCGATGAATTTTCCTTTTTTTTTCCTGAAATATATATACGTATAAACTCATCGGCTTCTTTCTTCTATACTCTAGAAAATTGGGCAAAAAATATTTATCCATTCTATCGCAATCAGATTCAAACTCTCAAATGGAAGAAAAAACCATAGGTACAAACTCAGGATTACCCAAAAAAGAGAAAAACAGAAAAAGAAAATTAAACATAAGTACCTTTTAATTAGTAGCCCTTTCCTCCGTACTGTAAGAAATAACACGATATGAAAATAGCCTCTTAAGTTGATTTATTTATAGTGAAATAAAGGGCATGTTTGATTGTGTTTCCTGCTGTTGTGTTATGGAAAAATATAATTAAATATATTTTTATTTTTATTTTAAATATATATTTTTTAATATATATTATATTTTATTATTATTTTAATATTAAAAATTATTTATTTTTATTTTTATTTTAAAATTTTAATAAAAAATATTAATTTAATTACTATAAAAAAGAATATTACATCAAAATATAATAAATTATTAAAATATAATTTTTATTTTTTTCAATGTTTTAATTACCTCACAACACATAATAAATATATAATAAAATTACATAAAAGAACTAAACATTCTCAAAATTAGTCAATCGTGAAATTTGGTGGGCACATGCTGTACGCCATTGCTTCTTACGTTGATGACGAGGACTAATTACTAAACTTTCTTAATTATGTCGTGGAATTAATTAGTGAATTATCTGATGAATTGCCCCCCGAAGTTGGCCCAGGTACAAAGCGGGACTTTCTTATTGGGCCTCGAAAAGATGATGTGTCAAGATACAATTAACTAAGGCTATTAATAAAGTAAATTTCAATTCAAATTCGGTTTGTATTCGATTTGATGATTTAAGATTTTTAATTGATGGACGATTATGTGGATGTAATTCGATTAAAAAAATTTATAATTCAAAATAAATTGAATGAATATGAATTTAATTCGATCTAATTTATTAATAATTTGAATTCAAATATATATAATATTACATGTATATAGTATTGTACATATATATACGTAGGGTTCTATAGCAACACCAAAATAAATTTTTGGAAGAAAAAAATAACGAACTCCTATACAATATATTAAATCAATTGATTCTCATATAAAATATTAAATTTGAATGTTATTTACATCATAATTACATCACTTGTTTTTCTATTTTTATAACAAAAAATGATATAGGAAAAATAATGAGCAAAAAAGATGAATATTGTAATATAAAAGAATACAATGCATGTCTCACTTTGATCGAAGTGAGTTTTTTTTCTTATAAAACTTTAAGTTTATAATTAATAGATTAAAAAATCAAGTATATATGTATTTATAATGTCAAATAAGTACTATTATCAATAGTAAAATCTAAAATACAATGATATGATAAATGAATGTAATTAAGTTATATTCTATTATTGTTTTTATATGATAAATAGACTTAAAAATTTATTCATTAATATGTTATGCGTATCTTTTTTTTAAGGGTGAATATTTTGAATTTAGATTCTATTAATTTTTTAGAAAAATAACAAATATATTATTTTTGGGAGTATTCGAATTCAAATCTTTTTTCGAATATTTGATTTTTATATAGATTCGGATATGGTTATAACAACCAAGATCTTATAAGATCTTGAATCGGATTTGGACATGACATATCACTGTCAAATTCATATTCAAATTCAGCATAATCCGATCTGAATCCAATCCATTAACAGCCCTACAATGAACTATATTTGATTTATTTTGAAAAATTATTTAGAAAACATATTGAAAATTATGAAAATAGGATTTCTCCAATTTTGGTTGAAAATTAAAAAAACAAATGATTTTGTTAAGAAGTAAAAGTTATTATTAAATTGATGAGCAAATTTAATGTGTGAAATAAGAGAGCATGTTTTTTGGTTTACACATGCAAAAATATCTAGAGTTCCTCGCCGAGAGCTCAATTAATTTAATGACATCTCCTCACATATATAAGTGTGAAATTTAAGTTTAAATCCTAATAAATTCTTGATATATGGGCAAATGTAATGCATATACATTCAAGAGTTCAAACTTTAAACCTCACACTTATATACACTTTTTTATTTATTATATATACATTAGGAGTCTATTAAATTCAAACCCTCAAACCTCGCATAAATGTATAAGGTAGGGGTACATGATGGGTTGAATCGGGTCATACAATTCATGAGCCTCGCGAGTTGGTTCAATTATAGCTTGACTTAAGCTCAAATTTTCTCATAAACCAGCTCACGATCTTTTTTTAAATATTTTTATTATATTAATTAAATAATTATTACATATTAAAATTTACTTGTTCTTATTTTTAAATATTTCAATGGGCGAAAGCTTGACGAAGCAATGCTGTGTGGAGGTAGAAAGCCCATAGATCGTGAACTTCTTTTCCCTCCGAAGAAGGAATAACGGTATTTAGAGAATAAGCATCGACTAACTCTTTGCCAGCAATCGCGGTAGGATAGAAAATTCAAGTGTTATTCAAAATAATTGTGCGGTAGGATAGAAAATTCAAGTGTTATTCAAAATAATTGTGCGTAAAGCGTCTATAAATTGCTATTTGCCATCAAATTCTAAGACTCAATCCTAAACAAATGATGAAAACTACCAAGCATCAATACGGTGGGGGCTGATAGGAGTTCGCTCCGGAAGCTATAAATTGACTTCTTGCTTGCTGCCTCCTTAAATGGATTGGGAAATGGATTTCTCACCAACATAACCAACCGGACAATGACTTTTTTTTTTAATTCCCCATAACTAGAGGGCAAGCGCTAGTGCTTTTGCTCACACAACCTTTCCTACCGAGGTAAGTAAGCTAGAGCTCCCTCCTTTATTCCATTCTTCGTTCATTTATATATTAATTAAATAACTATTTATATTAATAATTTATGTTTTATTTTTAAATATTTTATATATACTATTAAATAATTATGATATTTTAGTAATTATATTTTACTAAGATGAGCTCGATCTCAAGTTTGAGTATTTAAAATGAGGCTTATCAAGCCCAAACTCAATATTTTGAGGTCGAGTCTTCAATTTTTTTCAAGTTTAATTTATTTGCGATTCAAATATGAAGATGATATTATTAAATTAATTAATCATTCAATTTAAAATAAGAAAACCTGTTCAATTTACTTTCTTTAACCATATAATAAAGAGTTTTTCTTAAAGTAAATTTCATTTGAAATGATACGTAGGTTACTTTATTTTGGGGCAACTTTTGAGAATAGGGTTGACCGTGCATTTTCCTATCACCATTCAAAAGTGGATCAACACAATTTTTATAGTTTACCATTTAATAGAAGAAAAAAAATTCAATCAATAACAATTTTTTGTGAGTGCAATCATAGAAATCTCTTATATTATTATTATTTCATAAATGACAATCAAATTAAATTCTTTCCCTACAATAATAATTGATTTATGAAATAATATTACAAATAAATTTACACCTATAACTTCTCAAGAATAGTTATGGGTCAAAATAAATTATTTATCGCTAGATCATACCATTTTTTTGAGTTAAATTCTTTTTAAATTAAAAATTAATCTAATTTTATATGTTCAATTTGAGCTTGAATTTAAAATTTTGAAAAGCTCAACTCATAATATAGTGATTTGCAATGAAATTGCATTTGATAAATTAATAATTTTAAATATCAAATGAACAAAAAAAAAGAAGAAGGATTAAGTAGTGATATCAATCCACTACTCATAAAAGAATGATCCCTTTTACCCGCCCCTTCACATCAAAGAAACAAAATGCTAAATAAGAAATATAAAAATTCAAAACTATTACACCCAAAAAAAAAAAAAGAAAAATATATTTTAAATGAAAGCCATACCTTATCCTCTGAAACCACCACACCCCCTTCTCCCTTCCACCACAAATATGGCAGCCCTGCACCTGACTCCATCTCTTCCTCTCAACTTCAATAAACAAACAAATCTCCCTCAACTCCAATCAAACACTCCACATCTCAAGCCACATTCCAGCGCCAGCAGCCTCCGCCTCCGCCTCCGCCGCCTATCGACCGCCGTCCACGCCTACAAAGTAGTAATCGAACAGGACGACAAAACTACGGAGCTTGAAGTGGAGCCGGATGAAACGATCCTCTCCAAAGCTCTGGATGTCGGCTTGGCTGTGCCTCATGACTGCAAGCTCGGTGTCTGCATGACGTGTCCGGCTCGGCTCGTCTCCGGGAAAGTTGACCAGAGCGAGGGGATGCTGAGCGACGACGTGGTTGAGCGGGGGTATGCTCTGATGTGCGCGTCGTACCCGAGGTCGGATTGTCATATAAAGATCATACCTGAGGAGGAATTGCTCTCTCTCCAGTTAGCCACTGCTAATGATTAAACTCTCCATTGGTTACTGTTTTTGTCTATCCAGATTCCAGTATAATTATTTGGGCTTTTTGCTGAATAATTTTGGTATATTTTTTATCAGCAAACTTGAGGGAGATCCAAATTTCTAATTTTATTCATGCAATCTGAAGGTTGAAAAAATTTTAAATTTTATTCTATTTATATATCACTAAGAATATAATAGAGAAGGATCATACATAATATGTTCAAGCAATTTCCATGCCTCCAATTGGACTGTATTACCTTGTGCATAAGCCGCAAAGACTTACAGCCCGTTTGATTTTATTTCAAAAGATAATTTTCATTTTCAGCATTTTCAAATTGGTGAAAATTAGTTATGTAATGTGATGTGATAATGAAAATATATTTAGACGAAATGTTTAGAATTGTAATGATTATATTGGAAATGTAATGATTATATTAGTTTTAATAGGTCACAGGTGGAGAAATATAGAATTAATGAAATAAAGAAAGAAGATATATAAATTATTGGGAGAAAATATATGTTATTGAAAAATATATTTTAAAAATAAAAATAAAAATAAAAATGATGTTAGGTGAAAATTTGTGAAAAATGATATGTTTTATTTTTGAAATAATAAAATTGGTGAAAATGAGATTTGGAAATGAATCCAAACGAGCTCAGCTTATATCCTTGATTCCAATGAAAGTTTCATCTTTTATTAACAAGCTAAATGTATAATCTATAATTAAATATCATTTTTAAAAAATATTTAGTACACTTGACATATTATAAGCTAAGTACACGATAAAATACAAATTGAAATAAAATATTTACAATGCAAACAGAGCCTTCCTTAAGCAAGATGGTCGCAAGAAATGGAACCAAAACAAAACACTGCCCAAATGATATACCTTATAAAAATCATTATAGATCCTTTGTTTCATTGAATGGCTCTTCTTTTATTATATTTTTCTTGCATATATTAAATATTTTTTCAAAAAATATTTAATATAATTGTCTATTTATACACTTGACGTGTATTTATAAAAATAGAATAGAAAACGAAAACAGTCAATCCAATGCAGCTTCTAAAATGCCAAAAAAAAGCACCATACCCTTCGTGATGATGATATTGTGAAGTCAGAATACATGATGAAGTACAAATTGGAACCAATTATCCAAGACAATCGACTTTCCTTCAGCAAATTGGGCCCGAAAATAGTGCAACCCAAACTAATCCCAAAGAACAAGGCTTTATACTTAGGTTCAACATTTCATCAATACACATATCTAAATGGGGAAGCAGTGGCTGTAGGAAACCCTGTCCTATCCTTGTTCACTCAGCACTTGAAACACCAGATGACTCACCGGTTCAAGATACAAGGGAACTAAAGCATTGAACTATCTTTATATTCAGATCGATACAATGATTCATGAGGAGAACTACCTGATGCTACATCAAGGTTGGTTGTTGGGGGTGGGGGGTTAGAAATGTAGCTGACATTTCAACTGAATCAGTTTGTCCGTAGGCCTCAAATTCAAATGGCAACCAAGTCACAGATGCATTTTCCTTACAGAAAACAATCAGGACAAACATTCTCATTGTTTATGCAATGCAGAAGAAACAAACCTTCCACCAATCATAGCTACTCCAGTCAATGTTGATCTTGAGTTCTCGGTGGAAGGTATCTCGCCTGTCACAATTTCTTCTGCTTAAGTTTCACCTTCACATCGACCCCACCATCAATGATAGACTTAAGCACAATCTGAAGCTTTCCCTCCAATTTATCCCCTTTTCTTGGTGTGTATACTACATTGTGGATATCATCAGCCAAGGCTCTCTGAGCCAACACTTCCCCAACAGCAGCACAAGCGCTCCTACTCTTAGTCGACCCCAAATCAAACTTCATGTCCTTGGAAATAGAATGCGCCACCACAACAACCTTGCTAGTGGCACGATGAATTATGCTAGCACGTACTGAACCCTTCGATATGTAAATATCCAGACAGAACGGTTCGTGGTAGGGAGCCGTTAGCTGATTGAACGTGGGAGTTCTTTGCTTCTTTCCAACATATGAATCTCCCACTTCATGAAGCTGAGGAAATATATTCATATTTCTATCACATCCGAAAAGCAACTCTGTTTTGCTTGCTTTATTCTTCTTGATTTCTCTTGGTGGATCTTTCTTTGTTGTCACCTTAGCCCTGGATGACAATTTGTGACTCGGATTTTCTTTCTTCCTCTTCTCTTTACTTTCTTTCTGATCTTTCTCATTCCTTGCAGATTTCCTTCCATGGAAATCAAACTTATATTCTTCATACTCTTTTGAATCCTTGTCAATCTTATAGAACAATTTCCCACGGATCCTCATATCCTCAATCTCATCATAATCGGGGTCCTCCCTATTTGAATCCACAGAACCAAACACCCCATTGTTATCACCATCACCATCATCCTCTCGAAAACCAGACCTCATTTTCAGTGCTTTGTCCCCATAATTGCCTCTCCAAGCATCAGCTAAACCCGACGAGACATGCCATGCCGAATCATCTACCAGTTCAATTTTGCAGTCCTTTATATCACTCTTACCAGTTTCTGGAAATAACGGCGATAGATGAAGCCTGTCTGTGATAGGATGTCCCCTGTCATGACCATGAAACGCCGAGGCTCTTGAAGAGGAAAGTTTGCAGAACTGGGGCGGCAAATGAGAATTAGTTATCGATCTTAAGAAGGTGACCCTTCTTAGGACTACAAACGCCATCCCAGAAAGCAACAGAAACAGCAACAGAGGTCTTCAGGGGCTAGAAATCCAACCCCATTTCCCTCTTCGGCATTCCATCGAACAGTTGGTGCTCCAATAAAAGTTCTTTATACGCTGATTTCATCAGGATGCAGCAACTCAGTTTCTATAAAGCTGTTGCCACAGAAGAAATGCCGGAAGAGTAATTGCAGCAAGGGCTGCCGCCGGAGACTCTGATTAATCTCACTGAAATGGAGGTCTTCTGAGCTCGTGTGTGTTTCTTGTGAGTTGGAGCTGGTGACGTTGCAATAATTTTAAATATTTAATCCGACAGGCAACTTGGTGGTAAATTTAAAGGTTAGATACGGTTTACCTCTAAATACAATACGTTGCAAGTTATGTTCTTCCATTAATAACATGAGTTAAATACAATTTATTCCCCTAAATTATTGTATTGATTGCATTTACCTTCTTAAACTAAATGAAATTTAATATGTATGCTTATATTTTGGAAATAATAGTTATATATGAATACTTATATTTATTTTATTATTTTAGTTTATTTAATCTCTTTTAAGTTGTGTTGAACATTTAATTTATAAAAACTTGTTCTTACTTGGTTTTGAATTACGAAATGAATCTTTACTAAAATTGATGCTGAGTATTATTTATTTATTTATTTATAGTTTATTAATTTTAAAATAGTATTTTTTCTAAAGAACATATTTAAAAATGAGCAAGAATTGAAATTTTTTCAAATAGTATTTTTTCTATAGTATTGGAAGTTTTATTCTTTGTTAATATTAAAATATTATATATAATATTTATAAAATTAAATGCAACTATTGCGTTATTATGACATCATATCGGTTGAATCGATCGAACCAATAACCAATTATATTGTCTATTCTTTGTTCGAACTGATTTTAAAAACATTATATATATGTATATATTTGTATGATTGATATATGATTGTGGTGAAATGATGTTTAATTAATTTAATTTTAAATTTATTTTAAAAAATTTAAAATTAAGAAAATTAATATGACTTAATAATTTGATGAAAGAAATAAAAATTATAAATATTTAATTATAATTAAGCAAAAAAAATGGATAAACATATTATTTTAAAACTTTATGCACTTTTAATTAAATATATTTTTTACATTTCTCTAGTTAATAATATTAATAGTAATTAATTAAATAAACCCCCATCCACTGAATAGAAGCGCATAATACGTTTATCCAATTTTTTGCTTAATTATAATTAAATAAAGTTTTATAATTAAATATTATTATTTTTGTTTTATAATTTTTGTTCATTTCATCAAATTATTATGTCATAATAATTTTCTTAATTTTAAATTTTTTAAAATAAATTTAAAATTAAATTAATTACACATCACTTCACCACAATCATATGTCAATCCTTATAAATATATACATATATATAACGTTTTCAAAATCGGACCGGATAAAGAAATAGCAACATAATTAGTTATTGATTTTATTGATTCGATCAGTTCAACCGATATGATGTCATAATAATATAATAATTGTATTTAATTTTATAAATATATATGATATTTTAATATTAACAAAAAATAAAATTTTAATAGTATAGAAAAAATATTATTTGAAAATTTTCAATTCTTACACATTTTTAAATAAGTTCATTCGAAAAAATGTTACTTCACAATTAGTCAACTATAAATAAAAAAAATATTTAATATTAATTTTAATAATCATTTGTTTCATAATTCAAAACCAAGTAAAAATAAATTTTTATAGACTAAAATATTCAGTACAACTTAATGGAAATTAAATAAAATAAAATAAAAAAATAAACAAAAGTATTCAAATATAACTACTACTTCATAAACACAATTATACACATTAAATTTCATTAAGTTTAGAGGGGTAAATGTGATAAGCACAATAGTTTGGAGGGTAAACTGTATTTAACTCATTTTACTAATAAAAGAACATTACTTCCACTAAGTGGAGGGGGGTTTTGTTACATTTGGTTGTTTAGAGGGATAAATGCAATAAGTACAATAGTTTAGGGGGTAAACTATATTTAACCCTATCGTATAGTTTAAATGTATCTTGTATTTTATTTTGAGTTAAAATTTTCAAGTATTTCAATTAGACTGATTTGCAAAATATAATATAATATAATATAATATAATATAATTTTAATGAATTAAGTTTCTGCAGAATTGTTAGTTGTTGTTGATCACTTGTAAAAATCCGAATCCATATCTGTATTCATAAAGCCGCGCTAGATATAGAATTTGGATAAGAATAGCTATTGTAATAATGGGTGATTGTGTGAGATTGGATTATTTATTATTCTATTTCATAAGAGAAATTCACATATACATTAGGCATCATTTAAATATTCAATAATCTACTTATGTGATGTGTTTGATACTCACTACTAATATTATTTTTACTAATTTGTCCCTATTAATGTAATGTAATAAAAAAACCACATAAATAATTCTTTAAAAAATTATATCATATAAAATAATTCTACTATTATATACATAAAAACTAAAAACCTTAAAAATTAAGAATATGAATTAAAAATAATATTATCTACACATTATTTCCTAACTTGTTTGAGATACAAATTATTAATTATATTTTTATAATTAATTTTATCTAACATTCTTTTTTTAATTGATCAACATGGTTAGCCCATTTCATTTTTCTTGATATGCTGACGATTTTTATTAATTTTAATTTTGAAATTTTTATTTGAAAAAAGAAAAAATAAATTAAGAAATATAATCTTGATTAATAGTAACTGTGAATTAACACTAATATTATTTAGTCATTAGTATTGAAAAAGAATAAATGAGATATAGTTTTGGTAATTAAAAAATTAAGAATTAAATGAACAGTGGAGATTTAGGAAAATGAAAAGTAATAAAGTATAAATTTATATTTTTAATTAATTATTTATTATAAAAATGAATTAAAAAAATTAAAATTTGATAAAATGAAAGCTGCTTGCCAGGATCAATGGGTATGCTGCTCAAAAATGTGAAAACCATATTTAATTTAAGGGCATGAAGGAGATCACACATAGATGCTGCCAAGAGAGTGGGGTAATTAGAGATGGGAATAGGCTAAGCTTTAAATAGGTCAAGCTTGTTGCATAAATTGTAAGCCTAAACTTAATCTATTACCTGACATAGACTCTTTTTTTAAAGCCTAGCCTAGCCTTTTTAAATTTTTTCAAAGCCTAAGCATGGCCTGAAAAAGCCTATCTTAGTTAATATTCAAATTAAGCTTAAATTTTATATAGATTTAAGTTTTTAATAGGCTTAGGCCTTCATAGGCCTAACAATTCTAAAATTTATATTAAACAAAAGAATTGGAGATTATAATATATTTATCTAAATAAAAAGAAAAGCAAAACCAAACATTATTATAAGTTAAACAAAAAATTTGAAATAAAATGGTTATGTATTAATTAATAACAGAATATATAATTATATAGAATATAAATCAATTATATAAGTATTAAAAATATTTAAATATATATTATAATATAATTAAATTATATAGCCGGCCTGATAGGCTATATAAATTTTTTTAAAAATATGTACTTAACCTTTTTAACTAAATAGGCTTTTTTAAAAGTCTAAATCTAATTTATTTATTAAATAGGCTAGACTGGGTAGGCTTCAAATAGGCTAAGTTATAGGCCCCAAATGGATAGCCTAACATATTCACATCCCTAAGTGCAATTAATCAATCGCACTCCCAAGCCAAAAATTTAAATACATACTAATATCTGCTACAATATAAGACTAGAGATTAAATTCGGGCTGGTCCATATATCCAATGGGGAATATCAAACAATGTATTATGTGAGATTAAGGGGTCTTATTGTGGTTAACAAGGGATATCAAACATGCCCATAATGAATTATTGAAAAATATATTCATTTTTAACTACGCTTTTAGAAACCTATTGAACAACCAGACATTAATAAATTATTCTAACTCACACATGAGAAGGATTCATCATACCCAAAACTTAAAAATAAAAATTATAAAATTTTAAACATATTTTGTACTGAATTATTTATCAAATTTAATTTAAAAATTGAATGTTTCATAATTTAGAAAATGTAAATTTTGATGGTTTTATATCTTTGTATACTCTTTCCCATTAATAATATTTAGACATATAAATATAAATATAATGTGAGTGTGAGAAAGTTCACCTTTGATCAAAACTTAAGCATTTTTTATATGATTGAAGAATATAGTACTTGAATTCAACAAAACGTCAGAATTATTAAATCTAACAAAAATTTTCTAATGCTCAAATCAGTTCTAAAGTCATGACAGTAATAAAATAAGAAAATATCTGTACTTATATTCTTTTAAATTTTAAATACGGAGCTATCTGTAATGAAAAATTTATTGATCTAACCTAGTTAGAAATTAATTGATCTAGCCTAGGTAGCTAAGTTGAGTGGTTCAATCCCACTAAATTCAGTAGTTCTCATTCAGATGAACTTGTATTTATATTTAGATTCGTCCAACAGTCCAATCCAAAAGCATATAGAGAAATTAGGCCCATTTACCTTATCCCACACGTCAACAAATATGTACATTCACCACTTTTTTATT
This sequence comes from Jacaranda copaia, assembly GCA_014898725.1. Taxonomy (NCBI): domain Eukaryota; kingdom Viridiplantae; phylum Streptophyta; class Magnoliopsida; order Lamiales; family Bignoniaceae; genus Jacaranda; species Jacaranda copaia. The sequence continues at coordinate 601,588 of JACGDI010005528.1, forward strand.
GCTTTCCTGATATCCGACCAAAGTTCAGATTCGCTGGTAAAGAAAATAGCTCCCTGGGTACCTGTTAAATTGCTAAAAATTTGGACATGACTTTATAGCCGCATAAAATTTGAGCAATTTGAAATAGAATAAAGATTTTTTTTTTAAACTAATAAATACAATCCTCAGCCCCTGGTCCCAAGGTTGAACATTGGCTGCCATTATTGCCATTAGGCCCACCTTGCGCAGCCAGCACTTGTTAGTTGTCTTCGCCAATCAAAGTATCCAAGTCCACCAACTTGTCCACATCTCTACAATTAGCTTTACACCAAAGAATCACCACTTCTTACCAACTCTGCCCCACTGATTTTCATCCTTACGACTTGTATTATGAACCCTCAAGAAATTTGCCCCTTTTTAGGGGAGAGAAGCTGCTAAAAACCTGGGACTGATGGAAGATTCGGACAGCCGGAGAGCAAGAGACAATAAAAATGACCAGGAAGAAACATGATTTTCAAGAACACGAGAGCAATAATATCACCGTGTCTTCAATCAAGTTAACATTCAAATGTATCCTTAAAGAGGTTTTACCCATGATGAAGTATGGAGATTACGGATGAGATGCAGCAGAACAGACTTTTATGCGCCAGCAATTGTTCTTAGTATTAGTCCCCCAGTCCTTGTTACCAATCTTATAATTACTTTTCACAACAACCTAGTACTACAAGTTTTCAACAATCAGAAATACAGCCTGTCCTTGTCAAGGTCAGTTAATTAAAGGATTAACACACAGATAAAGCTACCATTAAAGGTTAGTGATTACAGACCATTAAAATGACATAAGGATTGTGTCATGATATCAGTAGTCACCTTCTCCAAGAGAGAGCCCCTCCAGTCATGTCTATCAGTAGTAAGCTTGCTGGTAAGCAGGTGCCATCCCATTGCTGTATCCTCCATAAGCTGGAAAGTTAACTGGAGAGACCGGGTAAGATCCGACAATGGCTGGTGGGGGTGCTTCAGGGGAGTAAGCATAAGGAGGACTTCTGTTTGCATGTCCATAGACGGCAGGCACTGCAGGGTATGCCGGGACAGCAGCAGGGTACTGGTTGTGTGAAGGAGACCTGATATATGTTGGAGGAGATGGGAAAGATGAGACGTAGGCATTTGTTGAACGGCCTGCCTTGGCTGGAGGCATGGGGCCCCCATTGCTTGCACGGGTTCTCTTTGCGGCAGGGCTTGCTGGCTTTTTCTTCTCAATCTTGGCCCTCTCTAGTTGTTCAAGGCGCTTCTTAAGGTTATCTGGGGGGAATTCAGCCTCAAGTTTGTATTCTTCAATGCACTTGAGAACAGCACGAATTGCTGATTGCTCTTTCTTAGCAGCCATATGCTGTACAAAACCAAAAGGGGTCAACAGCTTAATCAAGCATAAGCAACTCTAACATACGTCATTTCACACATCCCACAGTTGATGCCATGGAAATGCGCCCCACATGCACAAGGGAATCAGAAAACACATTTGTGTGTATCAGCCACTTCAGTATTATGGCAAAGGGAATATCTCATAATTTAGTTCAGCTACACGGTCTAAAAGAGATCACTGCTATATTGTAGAGTTGGAGGGCTAATTTTTAACAAGGAGAAACAGATGGTCCAATTTAGGCCTGTAGCTACGAATCAGTGGCAGGTTAATCAATAATGGGAACACAGACAAGACAAATAAGATGTGTACCCAACAAAGTCAAAGCCGAAAGCCACAGGCCACCAAAATATTTGAGGCAATCTAGCTTTGCTAATGAAGTGAAGTTTGTATGAAACACCAAAGGACATGCAACCTTAAAATAAACAATAAACAGAATCTAGAATATTGAAGCTAAAAGCTCACCGCAGCACGGCCAGAATTGTTGGGACCCTCCAAAATCGATGTAGCAGCCTTCTTTGCATCTTTCAGAAAAGCCTTCAGCAGTGGGACAGGGGGAAATTTGTCAGCAAGGCCAACTTCATATGTAAAATGCACAGCATCAACCTGTTGTCCCCTTCCAATCAATTCTTCAATCATATCTGCGCAAGAGGCATCAAAGCACTGAGACACTAACCTGTGGCAAAATCATGCACTGAATGCACCTAATTCATATAGGGAGTACATGCAGGTGTATGATCAAAAACACATGTAAGATAAAATATGGAGATAATATTTAATGAAGTCCTGAGGTAGAACCCTCCCACCCGCCCTGATCCGCCTTATGGAACAAATCTACCAGTCACCAGCTATAACCCAACCAATTCACAACATCTATGCATCCAGAGACAGAGGCAAGGGGGTGGCTGTGAGGGGCAGTGCCCCCCACCCCACCCCCCGGTTTCAAACTTTTGAAATTTGATTTTTATTTTGAAAATCTAAATATATTATAATTTTGTCATCCCTCAAATTATAAAATAACCCCATCTTTTATTGAGAATATACACTTTGCCATTGTCCTTCTTTGTCAATTCAAATTTACAAAATATTATATTTTTTATAATTCAATTTTGCCCCTTGTAATAAAAAATTCTGGCTCCAACCCTTTATGCACCCATATGGTGCAAGAGAATAGGGGTGGAAGAAATAAATGAAACCTTATGTAATTTGGCTAAAATCAAACCATATGTACACAGCAAAATATATAGTATGTTCACTCCAGGATAACAAATATTTTATATATAAATAAGTTATGATCAGATCAAGTGTTACATTAAGCGAATTTGGCGATAAAGCTGCCCCACCCATCTCTACAACCTACAGCTTCGGTTGAACTGATAAGATGTCCACAAAATTGCAGTTAAAATACACTAGCAATAACTTGCACAATAGCAGGTAACGCAATGAAAAATAGAAAGCTCAACACTACCAGATATTCTGAGCCACTTGCTTGCAGAAAATGATAAGATCAACGGTTAAAAACTTTTTTCTTGAGATCAGCACCTTTGGCACAAATATGCTCTTGACATGTAACAGAATGAATTCTAGAATATAGACTATAGAGAGCCTAGGAACTAGGGAAAATGCAGAGGTCATTCCTGTCGGATTCTCTAAATATCTAGAAACAGTGGTTGGCGTACTCTAAACTCTAGATTCCGGAGCAGACGTCCTCGAGGATGACATAAATTTCCCTACTACAATGTCAACCACCCAGCCTGCCAGCGTTCACGCTTAACTCAAATACAAAAAATGCAAATGTTACGACACAGATCATACAAAATGGGTCATTGCAATGTGCACCATTACCCTCACAAATAAGTTTGAGAGTCATGACTAAATGATGATTCTTTTCGCCAAGTTGGCTGCAGATCCATACAACAAAAGTTGGGAACAAGAAAAATTTTCACAAAGACCACCAAGTTCTTCAAATTAAATCTTCGTCGTCCAAAAATATCTGCCAGCATCTGGATTGCATTTTGATATCTTTTTCAACATTAACAGATACTGAACTGAAAGGGAGGCCATACTTACATAGAAAAACCAGAAATGCACTCTAAAGTTGCCGAAAACACCATCTTCCCTTCTATGTTTCTTTCCTTTACTCAACTAAAAGAAAGCATTTAAAACTATCCCTTGAATTTTAGTGTTTCACCGGGTATTTGTGGAAACCCAACTATAATAATCAAATATCAGATATCCAAACCTAAAGGTATTCCACTCACCAGACTAATAACACTAAATCCCAAAATTTACCACGAAAGAACCAAAGGAAACACATATGGGAAACATAGAAAGGACTTTGTCCACAAGTAAACCAAAATTTTTTACCGGGCATCTTATCTCCTAGACCAAGCGAAACAGCAAGCCTGGGCATCTGCTTCCTCCACGCTGACGCCACAACAAGCTTCCTATACAAATCCACATCCTCCTCCTTCACAATTCCAAAAGTCACCAAATGCTGCAAGAAAGTATGCACATCAGGTGTCTTCACATTCTCAATCCCACCCCTCTCCTCCAAGCTCTTCTTCCACGTCTCAGCTATCTCCTCCGCCTTGCCCTTAATGCTTGGGGTCACCAGCATCCTCTCCTTCCCCAATACAGGATCCACCATCACCGGAATCAGAGACTCCAATAACAACACGCACGCCCACCCCAAATCGTTACTGTTACTAGAACTGTTATGACTCGCCAGCGGGAAAACCTCTGAGATGGCTTCCAAAACAAATCTCGGTGGATCGACACAATCAGCCAAGGCTTTCGGCAACTCCGATCTGAACAACTCCAGTTCCTTCTTTCTAGAGGTAACAAAGATCCAGAACTCTTTAGCCGCCATCTTGTGGCAGAAGCTTTTCAACTTCATCAACAAACCCTCCGAATCATCAACCTCCGGCTCCTCAATTTGGCTCTCAGAACCCGGAACTGCTAATGAGATAGACATTTTCGTCGTTTTCTCCAGGTTCTCGAAAACAAGCGACATGGATTTAGAAATGGAGGAGTCGCGGGTGTCCAGAGCTTGCAGAGACTGCTGAGTCTCGTTGTTCAAGGCTTGCAACTTCTCCTTCAGAACATCGGACTTTTTGATGAGGGCTTGCTCCAGGTACGAGAAGTGATCAGAGAGTTCCTTCCAGAGGAGGGTGCAGCTCGTCATCAGCGAGGTCTGGCGCTGAAAGTCTTCGAAACTCGGCGGCGGCAGCTGAGGATGAGTCAACTCGCCGGGATCGGGCAGCGAACCCATTGTGAGAGGAGAAAGATTTGAGTTTTGAGTCAGAGAACTCGGGGAGAAAATTAAGCCCTAGGGGAGAAATTCTAGAGAGAGAGAAAAGAGGAGTGAGAAAATGCTGGAGGTAGGGAGATAAAGTTAAGTTAAGGTGAAGGAGGGTGGGTGGGGGTAACTAGTTGGTGACGTGGAAGATTGTGAGTGCGACAGGTGTGATCTTGTCGGGTGGGAAAAAAAATAATAATGTGGGGGCTGGTAGTAGCTAACGTGAGCTGGGGGGTGGTTGGTGCGCTCTGTAAACAGGTATTGTTAGTATTATTACAGCGTTCAAGAAGAATGTCAGTCACCGAAGTAGAATGTCCGTAGCGAAACTTTCTTTTGTCTGAGGGGCCGTTTGGATTTACTTTCTCAAGGTATTTTTGTTTTTAAAAAAAAAAAATGAAAAGTTAGTTATAGATGTATTTTTAAAAATAAAATATTAATTAAAAATTTTATTTAAAATATAATAATTATAAAGAATTAAAAATAAATAATATTTAAAAAATATAATATTTTAGTATTAAAAATTATATAAATATAAATAGAAAAATAAAAAATAAAAATAAAGGGAGTATGTAATAGTATATTTGGAAACATATATGTTGAAAATAAAAATATTTATAAAAATAAAGCAAAATTTGATAAATTTCTGTTTTAATTTTCAAGAAAAAAAATAAAAAGAGGGCTTGAAAACAAAAACAAATGGACATTTACATACACTATCCTCTCTCAAGCGAAGCAAAGTATAATTGGTCTAATTTTTTTAAAAGAATAAAAATTTAAATAGAGTGCAAATTGAATTCTAAATATTGTGTGATATTCTAACTTATATTGGATTAGATTGAATAATGCTAACAGTGAGATTGTTGTGTTTTTATTTTCAATTTCCATTTGTAATATTTTTAAACTTTAAAAAATTAGTTAGAGCAAATAAATTCAAAATATATTTATATTTAGATAGTATGTTAGGAAAGTAATAATTATATACAATTTAATAGGTTCTAGATGGAAATAGATAGTATTAATAAATAAGAGAGAGAATATATATATAGATTATTAGAAAAATATATATATAAGTTATTGAAAAATGTATTTTGAGATGAAAATGAGTTGAAATATTAATCAAAATAATGATAAATTATTGATATTTTATTTTTAAATAGTAGAAATTGATGAAAATTAATTTTAAAAACATAAACAAACTAGCTGTAAGTCTTACACGTTATTGATAATGTCAAAATTTTTTAATTTAGTTTATAATTTATTTTTTATATAAAGCATTTTTTATTTAAAAAAATTATACTTTTTATTGACAAATCGTTATGAGGTATGAAACGTCCAATTTAAAAGGCATTATTTCAACTATATATTTAATAGGAATTTTTATTATTGTTTTACAAAATTACCTGTAAACCCACACACACTACAAAGGACCATCAAGATCTGAGTATCAAACCCCATATATTTAAGTATGAAGGTCATGTCACTTAATTAATTAATCATTTTACTAGTAGAATTTTATTTGGATAAAAAAGGTTTTAACGTATGATAGAATGGACAATTTATAAATTATTTCAAAATTATCAAATTTCGTATAAATTTTTTCAAAATTTTAAAATCTCGTATATAGAGATGTAGTATTAAAATAGTTAGTATGAGATATTTTTTTTAAAAATAAAATTTATTTATGAATATCCAAAAAAGAAAGGTAATGTTTGATTATAAATTGCATGTTTTGTATTATGTATTTTGGGAGAATGAGTTTGGGAGTTGAATTGAGGAATGTAATGAATATTTGTTTATATTTTGGAGAACAATTAGAAAATTATTTTGAAAAAATTTGATATAATTTTTTATATTTTAGGGAGAGACACGTTTTATTGTAGTGGTCAAATCAATATTATTTTTATTAGATTTTTGAGATGAAAACGAAATTAAGTGATTTTTTTATTGTTAGAATAATAATAAAATATGTATGATATATATAATATGTATATATATATATATATATACTGAAAAATGAAAAAAATTTAGAGATAATGAAAGATAGAAGATGATATTTTAAAAAATTTACTTTGACATTTTAAAGAATTGTTTTTATATATTTAACTATATTTTAATAAAATAATTTTATTTTGCCAAAATATAACCAAACATGGCCACATGTAAAACTCATGGAAGTAGTCATTACAAGACTAGGACTTTGTCTAGAATCTATTTCTATTTGCCCTAATATTCTTATTTTTTATTTTTTGTTTTCAAGAAATTCATTTCAGAATTTTATTATTATATATTTAAAAAATGAGATCAAATCGCTTTTTCACGTCGAAACCTCATTTATTTAATCAAATTAAACAAAAATTATAGTCGGTACAAATTTTCTTATTAATGTAATTTTTTTAGGAACATTAGCCTATTATGTCTAAGTAATTTTTATTTATTGAGTAATAACCCTTCTACTTATACCGTAGAATCATTAAAAGCAACATTCATTCTTGCTCGACCGATAAATCTTATAGTCAAGCTCTCTCCTACCTTTGTACCTGAAGGTCTCCTTCATTACTTCTAAAACGTTTTGACACAAAATACAAATTCTGGCTCTTTCAAAGTGCATTAGATCTCATTAATGATTTGAACTTAATAATAATTTCTATCGTATTCCAATTTCCACTCATTCAACTAAAAATGCTCTCAATATATATTATAGCAAAGGAATCTTTCCTCTAACAATGTGAACCAGCCAAATCTATCAAAAGATTGAAATCAAACACCATAATAAGTATCTCATGGGATAAAAAGGACACACATGAATACTTCCATTTAAGATTTCATAAGAGCATAATAATTATTCATATTTAACACGAAGAGATAATTGTTTAGACCAATTATAGCAATAGAAACTACCTTAAATGTTTGTATTTTATACACACTACTAAAGAGTCAACTCCATTATTTATTGAATTTGTCCTGTATAATTAATTTTTTGCCAATATAATTACAAAAAATTAATTTTATATCAAACTTCTGATGAATTTCAATTTTTTGCTAATCCAATGCTAAATCTCTGATATATCATTTATTAAAAGTGATTTTAGTTTTATTAATTTAATAATAATTATTGTTAAATTAGGATTGTCAACGGATCGAATTTGAATAAAAAAAAAAGTCATATATGAGATCCGATAAAAAATTTTGACCCATTTTTTTATTATATAAAAATATTATATTTATAAATTAAATTTACATCATATTTGAATTGTTAATAACTTTTTATTGTATATTAGTTCAAAAGTTAAATATTTGAACACTAAACCTCTATTTCATACTATATCAATGCATAAATGAACTATTATACATTATTATATTTAACATTTTATCATTATCTCTCTTTTTTTTTGGTTAACAACTCAATATTAACAACATAATATAGACATTAATACAAATATTAGGTCAAATTAATATATAAATTTAAATTTAAATTTTTTTTAATATTATATATAAAAATATTTAGTTTAATAAAAATGATTAAAATTCGAATTTAGATTTTTAATGAATCAAATTTTTTTAGTTCTATATTCAATTCATTTATTTTAAATTATAAATATTTATGATTAAATGTAATTCATCAAATATTTTAATCGTATAAAAGTTATAAAATTAAAATTGAATTTAAATTAAAATTCAATATTAAACCAGACCACTCAATTCAAGCAACAACAAAAAACGGCAAAAAAGTCATTCGCGGCGCTGCTACGACATAAAATTTTTCAATATAATATCAATGTTTTAAACTGAAGGAAGCCAAAAAAGGCGGGCAAAGAAAGGGAAGTGGGCTGAAACTTGCGGGCTGTTTGGATAGTGAGATAAACAATTTAGGTAGAGATTAAAAAAAAAAGAAAAAGCTTTCGCAGAAACCGAAGAGAGAAAAAGTAAAAGGCTGAAAAGCTGGGAAAAGTGGTGGTACTGCTTGGGGGGTTGGGTGGTGGGCGTGGAGGTGGTGGTGGCCCAGCCCACTGACCACCACATGGTTGCAGTCAGATAAAGTAAAGACACTGCCGTCCTTGAAGACCTATACATACATCTATATATATAGATAGAATGGAATAGGCCTTCTTACACATTCTCTACTATTGTACCACTATCTTTTTTTCCCTTTCAAATTCTTAATTATTATTATTGGTACAAGAGGGAAATGCATTTTGCACACCTAAAAACTGCTTGTTTTGGAAATTTTCTACTATAGGAAATAAAAATTTCAAACTTGACATCCCAAAAAATTATATTTATTGGCATTTTGTATTTTAAATTTATCTTTTCTTCTTGAGGTGGATGCGATGTTTTAAAAATCGGACCAAATTAGCTACCGATCGGATCGCATGAAAACCGGCCACAAGCTAATTGATGTGAATCGGTAAAAATCGGTCTTGACTGGTTTAATCGGTATCGGTTCGATCGATTCTTGATCAGTTCACTATTATTTAATTATTTTTTATGTTTTTTTCTATCCTTCTAAAAAAACTCAAAAAATTTTAATAATTTAATATATTAAAAAGCTTATTTTATTATTTAAATGCTAAATTTGAAATTTGAAGGGATGCCCATTTATATTAATGTTAAATAATTGCGGTACACTATTTGAATTAGACCATAATTTGTAATTGATTAATTGAGAAATGGTATTTTTCTTAAAAGTCATTTGAAAAAAAATGAATAAAATATGAAGGAAAATTTCTTTATTTATTTCTATAATATTGAAATTTTTTTATTTTTATAATATATTAATAAAATTATATATATTTATAAAATAATATATAATTACTGCACCCTTAAAATAGATTATTTTGGTATTTTATATTATTAAATTTAAATTTAGGCACTTTCCGTTTTCATTTTTTCCTCGAGTCGAACCTATTAAACTTGATTCTTTTCAGTGACCCGCTTGATCCGAATCATTGCAGCAAACGTCTTAAATAAAGTCATATAACTCACTTTGTACTTGCCAAACAGAACTCTTAGCCCCCGTTTGGATTTATTTTCATTTTTATTTCCAGTTTTTAGTATTTTTAAATTGATAAAAATTAATTATATAATATGATGTAAAAATGAAAATATATTTAAATGAAATATTTGAAAATATAATAATTATATTAGTTTTAGTATGTTGTAAATGAAGAGAAATAGAAATAATAAAATAGAGAGAGAAGATATATATTATTGAAAAATATATTTTTAAAATGAAAATGATTATGGGTGAAAATGTATAAAAAATAATATGTGTTTTTTGAAATAGTAGAATTTACGAAAATAGAGTTTGAAAATAAATCCAAACGGCTTAAAGTCGACAAGCCCATCTCAAAAATACAATTTTAAGTTATTTACACTGTCTTCTTTATTTTACCCATACGAATCAACCCCTTATTTAATCATGTAAGGATCTTCACTGAATAATCTCTAATAATACTAAACCCATCTATATTCTTAGAACCTAATCAAGACAATCAGATGCCAATTAATTAACCCAAACCAAGTAATCCCAAAACATTTCCTATAGACAAAAACATTTATGAATAACCACACTTTTAAAACTTACATGATTTGAATT
>JACGDI010005528.1:611980-637901 GCA_014898725.1 Jacaranda copaia
CATTGTGCAGGCATGCGCACCTGCGCAAATCTGATGTTTGAACAGTAAAGTATAGTTGGAATCTTTGGACACTCAAAATTGAGAGGACGCAGTACAACGGTTTGGACTTTGAATCTAAATGCACGTGATTAGCCCTAATGTTTTTGGCTTTCATTAACTTTTTTTCTTTTTAATTTAGACAAATTAGTGGATGTAATGATCAAGATTAGATGGTAATTAGCTTTCAGCATTTGGTTTTGTATAAAGTATGTCAAGGATTTTTGTAGGATATATTTTCCTAAAGTTTATTACATATTTTTACTAAGTGAGAATAAATTTTGTAGTTGATGGTGTTCGCAGGCTAATTTGACTATTTCTTTTTGCATGCATAATATTTAATTTAGCCAAAATATAAATAACTATTGTATTTTACAGTATATATATGTTCTTTATTATAAATTTTTTATGTTGTATCTTCATATTATTTATTTAGGATGTGCAACTGTTGTCATTGTGCAATTTTCACCCCTTGAAGTAATGAAAATATTTGCCAACATCACATTTGCAATGTTCCGGTGAAATGTAACCAACGAGCATTAGACACGTAGGTTGAAGGCAACGGAATATTTTTGTTAAATTCCATCGGAATAGTGTAAATGTTGTGTTAGCGAACATTTTAATTAGTTCAAGTGGATGAAAATTACACATTTTAATTAGTTTAAGAAGTGAAATTGCACATCGGCAATGATTAGGGGACAATGTGCAATGAGGGTCATAGGTTGTGTGGTTTAATGCAATTAACCTTATTTATTTTATATATTAAACTGATTTGAGTGTTGAGAAATTTAAAGTTGCACTGAAAGAATTGTCCCTTCTACCCCAACCTTGAAATTCGTATTATTATCATCATTAATCAAACTATTTGAGTTTAATTATGATATTCCACTTAATGAATCAAGTTGAGACCTTAATCTACGAAATAAAGCCAAAAGTTTTGAAACTAGACTAGGGATCAAGTCAAGCTAGGAAATGATAAAAACTTATCTCCAATGACTCATGTACATTGTCATTATTCGTTTGGAAGAATACCACTATTGCTTATTTCATTCCTATTCTATTGTCCAAATAGCCAACTTTTACGACTCTTTTGTCCTTTGCTCAAATATTATATCCTCTCCACTCTTCCACTTGCCCTAACATTACACTATGTTTATTTCTTAGCAACGAGGCTTAGGGCCGTTCAAATTTGTTTTCTGAAAGTATTTTTATTTTTTGATAAAAAAAATAAAAAAAATTAATTATAAATATATTTTTAAAAATAAAATATTATTTGTATGTTTTGTTTAAAATGTAATAATTATATATGATTGAAAATGAATTATATTTGAAAAATGTAGTGTTTTGTATTAAAAATTGTGTAAATGTAAGTAGAAGAAAATGAAAAAGCAAAAATGGAGAGAGAGTGCAACAGTGTACTTGAGAAAATTTGCTGAAAATGAAAATGTCTATGAAAGTATAAGAGAAATTGATAACTTTCTGTTTTTATTTTTTAACAGAAAATAAAAAAGAATTTTGAAAACAAAACCAAACAGCATCTAGAAAAATGATTTCACATTGAACACAAAAATAGGCAATATTTGCCAACGTAAATTTGTATAATGAAATTAATTATTTTCACGACTAATATAATATTTTTTATCGTCGGTTCATATCATGTCATTCATCTAACTGATGTGTCGTTTTGTTTCCTCAAAATACAAATAAATAAATCATTTTCTCCTAATTTATTCTCCCAAAATATAAATAAACAACAATTATATTTTCTAACCCCACTATCCAAAATTCATTCTTTCAAAATATTATGAGAGAATGGCTTAATTTACAACCAAACAAAGCCAACATTTTCTATCATCTCTCTCCTTGATCAAAGAATATCACACCGAGGAGAAGTGTATAGAATTCTCCAAATTTGGACACACTGTTGAAAGTCATCGGTACACTTTAATTTTCTTTGTATTGATGATCCAAATGACCGGTGATTGTGACATCTGAATCTGCCGCCCAGATCCAATGAACCATTCCAGAAAAAGGACGTGTTTGGCGACTACGAAATTTCCTCTTTAAAGTTACCTTATCCTTTGAAAAATTACACTACATTTTTTCCAAATGATTGCTCTATTTTTCAAAATTTTTATCTTTTCTTCAACAAAATTTAGGTCCAAGGCGGCAATATAATCCAAGGGCACATTTGGATATTTAGATATGATTAATAAGATTATATTGATACAGTGAGATTATATTAATTTTTAAATAATTAGATTGTTCATTAAATTAAAAAATTTATTGATTCACGGTTCTTCAACAGTTAGTTGGATTATAATTGAATCACAATATCATAATTACATAATATATATTTATATTTATATATTATTTAAAAATTAATAAAATGATAAAAAATAAAACATAAAAAATTTAAATGATATTGTTTAATATCACAATCCAAATTTTTGAATATCTCAAATATATAGTTTAAAAATATCAATAATTTAATGATGTCGGACCCACTCTTCATCACCTTCCCCATTCTTATCAAAATTTTCATGGACTTAATTGCTATTTCTAGCACTACTTGGTTATTATGGTGTACCTTAGCCTTTAAATTTAGTACTTAGGCAAAAAAATTTAAAAAAAATTAATTTCATTAAAAATTTAAAAAAATAAACAAAAAAAATGCCTTGATTTAATTGAATCATGAGCCATTCACCGGTTCAATGATCTGACTAGTCGATGGCGGACGGGTCCGACTTTTAATCCATGGATTATATTATTTAAAATAAGATAATTCTGTGTTTGGGGCTTAAGATTATGCATTTTGGATATGTATTTATTTTATCAATTTTTTTGTATAGATACAAAGATAAAATAATTGGGCTACTCAATTTACTAAAATACATATTATAATAAGACAAGTGCAAATCCCAATAATGTCTAATTTTATGATTTTGTATGGGTATATTTGTTAAATGATTAATTTCTTTTTTCTACTCTGATTTTGGATTACACAATCTAAACCATCTTAGAAAAATTAATTATCAGTTGGAAATAGGATTGTGGACCGAATCCTTTATTTATCCTGGATTTTTTTCACTTTATCCAAACATTTAATGAGGCTTAATAATATAATCTATCAAACTCCATCCAACAATCAAAACATGCCCCAAAGGAAAGAAATTGACAGTGATACTTAGGAAGTTCATTCATTTTGAAAAAAAAATTTAATTATATTACTTCTAAGATTAAAATACATCAAACTATAATTGATACTTTATAAATTAAAGCATACAGTTTAATCAAGAACATTAGTGTTTAAGTGAACAAATACTATATACAGAGAAATAATGTATAATCGTAGATCAAATCTCATAAAAGATAATTGCAGAGTCAATTATGATTCTTTTATAATTAAAAACAATATGAATAAATCAAATGGGAAGTTTTTTAATTAAAAACTTTAGAGCCTAATGTAAGGCGCAAACAAGTTGAGTCGACTCGCAAGTTTCACAAATCAAGTTTGAACTAAATTCGACTCGAGCTTGAGTCTAGTTAAATAGAACTCAAACTCTAATTTGAGTCGATTTCGAACTGTTTGTATTTGAGTTCAAGACTAGCGAACTAATATATAATTAAATATTATTTTTTATTTTATTAATAAATATATATTATATTATATATATTTTTAAAATTTCTAGCTCGAGCTCAAACCCGAGCTTGAGCTCTAGCCTACAATTATTTACAATTCATTTATTGACTTGAGCCTTATCGAGCTGAGTTTGAACTTAAAATTTTAAGTATCTTGAGCTCGAGACTCGATCCTAATATATATATATATATATATTTCAAACTTAAAAATTTTAACTTGACTCGACTCGATTGCACCCTTCGATTGTAGCCTTAGCTTGACGGTACCATTACAATCCTACTTTAGTTTAGGAAGTTATTGTTTAGAGTTAATTGAGGCAAAAAATTAAATGCTAAAAATTAGGACTGGCTCCAATTTAAAATATAGGGTGAATTTAACCTTGCCTCCCTCAAAACTATGAAAATATGCATTTCATTCCCTCAAAATACAGTTTAATTTTTCAATTTTATCCGTTCCAGAGTATGTGGAAGGATATTAAAATATCAAAACTTATGAGAGTTAACTTTTATGATTTGATTACTATTTCACCAAAAGATATTTTTTAATTAATAAATTAATTTCACTCTTAATTATAATAGATAGATGTGAAGTAAATATTTTTCAGAAAACCCGTAACGTGATAGGACCCTATTACGATTCTTGATGTTGGCTAATTAAAAAGGGCATCCTCGTTAATAAAAGTGGGAAATATTTAAATTACGTACCGTTATAATTGAGCATGATGTTTGATGCTGTAGAGAACTGGAGAGTCAAGTACTCCGATTGATTTCAGTATTTTGGGCTTGAGATCTACAACTACGAACACATGTCAACTAGCCGAGAGGTCCTCGGCTTAGGCACTCCGACGCTCAAGTTAGTTTCCGGGTAGATCGGAGAATATAGAGAGAGTATGAAGTGAATAGTGTAAATAATATTACCTTAAGCGTGGTGGTGTTTGGAATATTTATAGCCTGCTGTGGGCATGATTTTACCCAAATACCTTTACCAGGTGTACTTGGCTTTTTCCATGACAGGGGGTTGGGAGTCATTCTTTGCTATCACGGTACTGTTTCAGGTGGCGCAATCTCCTGTTTTCTCGGATAATCATGCCGATAGGAGCACACCCCTGCTAGAGTTGTTAGTGGGGTTGTTGGAGTTGTTGGAGTTGTTGGCAACGGTTACATCTATTGGCAGCAGTCACATCAGCTGCCACGCGTCATCAATGCCGAGGGGTTCAACCTGTCCAACTTGCACCCGGAGGTCGATTCATGTCGATCAGACTTGGATGCTAACGCTTCGGAAGTGGCACTCAGGTAGATACTGGTCGACCGCAGGGCTTACCAAATAGGGTCGATACAGGTCGACCAAACTGATTTGCTTTTGTGCTTTATAGGCTGTCTCTTCTGAATTTGAGCTTGTTGGACCTACTAGATTATACTGTATCATGTTGGGCCTCATGGGCTGTCTCATCTGGAGCTGGGCCTGTTGGGCCTACTGGATTATCTCATATCAATGTTAAAATTTAATGTCAAGTAAAAAGGTGTTTGACTAAATTTATTTAAAATATTTTTTAAGTTTCAAAATTAAAGAGCTTATAAAATGCTATATTTTATTTCAAATATAAATTCTTGAAGTGTGTGGAAGATCTTTTCTGAAAATTTTATCAAACATTTTGTTGGGATTTGACTTGATTATCTAAAGATCAAATTTGACTAGAATTATGACTTTTTCTTGTATTAGGTTTCCTAATTCTAGGTGAAGTATCCATGTAAATTTGTATTATAAATAGAGGTATTTATTTGATTATTTGATAGAGAGGACATTTGTGGAACTCATAATACTTATGAGGTAGTTATTGTGAGTATGATTGAGGCAATACAAAGGGATGAAGTGAGTATCTCTTTGGTAATTATGATAGGGACTGTAAAAGAGGTTTTTTGGCTTAAGTTTGGGTATACCAAGTTCAAGGCTTGGTTTATACTGATAAAATTCTATCATAATTGAAGAAAAAAAAAACTCTTGTGAAGATAGACGAAATTTGCCAAATTACTTAAATCTGTGTTTGTTTTATTTTTCTGTCTATTGGGTATTATTTTTGTCATCAATTTTATGAGTGTGATTTGTAAATTCCTAATAAATTAAATTTCGCACTTAAATTGCTTCGTTGTGCTCCAACAAATTGGTATTGAAGCTTTTGGTTAGGGCTACAAGCTGAGATTTAATTTTTTGGGAACGGGCAATGTTATTAACAAATTACTTCACAATTCAAAAACTTTATGGCAAAGGGAATTGCACTCTTTGGCGAGGAAGGGTGGAGGATTTCCTAATTTAACGAGGCCTAGCCATGGTGTTGAAGGGAAGGTAGGAGAAGCTGATAGATATGAAGGATTTACAGCAGGAAGATTTAATTTTGTATTGCAGACAATATTATCATTTTGGATTCCAAACATGTTGTGGAGATGATTGAATTTTGGATTTCAAATGCATAATGCATGTTTGCTCCATGGAGGATTATTTTTTATTCACTTCAATTATGGAAGACATGTAATTAGTATTTGTGCGATGATTCTACTTAGACAATCATGAGTATTGGAGTAGTGAAAATCAAAATAGTTATTGGAGTGGTTCGTACTTTAGGTGGTGTGATCTATTCTCTAAAGACACGAAAGAATTCAATTTTCTTAAGCCAATTGGATTTCAAAGGTTGTGAATGTTTATTGAAGGTGGAGTCTTAAAAGTCACACATTAGGTTGTACATGTGCATTGGCCGGGATGAGTTAGTTGGTGCTAGCAGTTTACTAATTTAGCATGTGTAGTGGTATCTTTGAAGGCCAATGGAATTTGGTTTGCGATGAAGTCATGAATAATTGCTAAGATGAGAAATCTTGTTAAGGTGAAAACTGTTTAAATTTGACTCAATTATTTGAAAATCAGGTTTGACTAGAATTATGACTTCTTCTTGTATTAAGTTTCCTAGTTCTAGGTGAAGTATCCATGTAATTTTCTATTATAAATAGAGATATTTATTTAATTACTTGATAGAAAGGACACTCGTAGAACTCATGATACTCATAAGATAGTTATTGTGAGTATAAGTAGGGCAATACAAAGGGGTGGAGTGAGTATCTCTTTGATAGATATAATAGGGGCTGTACAAGGGGCTTTTTGGCTTGAGTTTGGGTATGTTAAATTCAAGGCTTGATTTGTACTGATAAAATTTTATCATAATTGAAAAAAAGAAAACTCCCGTTGAGGTAGGCAGAATTTGTCGAACCTCATAAATCTGCGTTTGTTTTATTTTTCTATATGTTGGGTATTATTTTTGTTATCAACTTTGTGAGTGTGATTTGTGAATTCCTAATAAATTAAATTTCGTGCCAAATTGCTTTCGTTGTCCTCCAACACATTTTATGACATTTTATAAGTTCCAAAACATCTTATTAAATATTTTGAACAACTTATAACTCGCCCAAACACTCTCTAACTCCATAGTCTACTCAAAACAATAGGTTTGTGTATATGTACATGCTCAGGTATTACATAAAAAACAAAGGACCTGTTTGGTTTTATTCCATAGCCCTCTTTTTCATTTTCTACTATTACATTTTATTTTTTACATATTTTCACCTAATATTATTTTCATTTTCATTTTTAAAACATATTTTCCAATAATCTATATATTTTCTCCTAATAACTTTTATATTTTCTCTTTTTATTCCATTATTTCTGTTGTTTTCCACCTACAACCTACTAAACTCAACATAATCATTACTCTTCCAACAATCATCTAAATACAAACTCATTTCAACTAACTAACTTTTCAAATTGTAGAAATGATGGAAATGAAAATTGAAAATAAAAATAAACCAAACAGGGCCTAAGAAACTTAAGCAAAGGCTAACTCTGCACAGAAATCCGAGGAAACTTATGCACTCACAATCTTTTATGGCAGAAGACAATCTATGGCACTGAATTGTCTGGCTTACATTACAACATATGATGCTTCAATGCATGAGAAAGGCTATGGACACAGACCAGGCAAACCTTATTGCAGTTCCCTTCTAAACAATAAGGATTTGGTTGGATGAGCATATATTTTCAGGCATCTAACTCTGTACATGATTGGCAAATGAAGTGTCAAGTTTGCGATAGGATACCTCTAGAGCTATAAACAGAGAAAATGCCATGTTGAGTTTGTCATAAATTCATACTGAACATATTTGCGAGTGTACCTTAAGGGTATGTTCAACAAAAAAAGTACTTCAACATCGAAAACATCTTGAAAATGATTAAATCCTTCGCCGTAGAGCCCACTTGCTTTGAGGTACTGTCCCGTCAGCACACATTGATAGGAGGTTTTGTCCTTAAAAAAAAATATCCCGAGATGAGTACGAGGGAGAGAATACTGTTCAAAGCTCACTCCCCTCAATTTTTCGAATTTGAGAAGATCAAGCATCATAACCTCCCAATGAAGCCTTGAAGGTCGCCTCAATCATATGGTAAGAATTTTTGTGAGCAAGCTATTTCCACTCAAGGTCCAGTAACTCAGAAATGCGAATTGTAACAGTATGAAGAATGCATGCTAGAAGCAAACTAAAATGAAAACAATGATCGCGTACGCCTGAACAGGCATGAAATAAGCATTGAGAGTGGCACGTTTCTTCAATATAGTTTCCAGGATAGATGGGCAAACCAATGTCTAACCCACCGGCCAATATGGTAAAGCTAAGAAACTGCTTTCGTGGGGTTCATTTTTCAGTGAGCTTGCTGTGAACCAAAAAGCATTGTCTGCCAACAACTGTATCAAGATTTCCCCCACTAGCTATGACTTAGAATGAAAATAAAACTTCGGACGAATGTCTTACCTGCTGCATGTGTAGTGTCATTCCACAGGTAGTGACCAAGAACTGAAAGAAATGCTCCACCAGCTGAAAGCAACAAATGTTCAAGCAGAGTCTATGACCTAAGAGGAATTCAATTCAGAAGAAAAATTGAATCTACATTACATGGACTACACTGGACTTGGGGAAAAAAGGACTGCTTAAAGTAGATAGATCTCCTTACTTTTTTTTAAAAGAATTTATAAATTCATAATATTTTATTTTAGGATCTCATAAGTTTTTTTTAAAAAAAAATTACCAAATGCTTTTTATCAACTTATAAGTTTTTAAACATCTTATAAGATATTTTGAAGAGTTTAAAAGATGTTTTGAAGAGCTTATAAGCTCATCCAAACACCCCCTAAGTACTAGAATGTGCTTGAGCTTCAAGATAATTTGGGAAAAAAAAAAGAAAGAATGTAGAGTACGTAAAAGCATGGTTGGCAAATGGGTGGGTTAGATTTGGTTTGAGCTTATATGGGTTGAGATAGCTGTGTTGAAAGTGAATTTAAATTCAAAATAAGTTGAATTGTGGATGGTTTGGGTTTGAAATAGTTTCAATAGAAAATAAAAAAATTGATTTATTTTATTGTTCACAAAATTAATTTAAAAGACCATAATAATTTTAATATACCTTCTACATTCTATTTAATATAATTTTACAACATAATGAGGTGATTTGTTAAATTATATATTTATTTTATTAATTCATATTATAATATTTAATTGCATTAAAAATTAATTATGATTAGTATTTCTTTCATGACAAAATTAATTATGATTTATTCATATGTGGGTGAATGCTATTTTCAGTTGTTATATGTGGCGTACTAAGAATAGTATCATTTTGTGGAGCTGTGTTATACTGCAAAAGTAGAAATATAAATTAATTGACAAGAAGATATCACATTCGAGGAATAATACTTTTGGTAGATTTTGCAGAATGTTGTGTAGATGAGTTCAGCACTTGACATTTGATTTCATTTCAAGATATTCAATTCGAATTAAGACTTCAAATTATATGCACATAATTTTAGATAATTAATTTATTAATATTGTATAAAGCCCAAGACATATATTTTAATTTTGAAATTACTAATAATAAAAAATACAAGACTTTGATAAAAATAAAAAACTAAAACTAATAAGATTTTATTATTATTAATTCAAAATTAATTTTATTAAATTTATTAAGTTTTACTTAAATTTTTTGAATGAATTCATTTTGAACCCACTTAAAATTCATTTTTAACCCAAATTTAATACAATCAATCTAAAGCTCAACCCGCTCAAATCCATTTATACAAGATCGAGTTAAATCTAACTCAAAATCATATGAGTTGAGTTGAGTAGGTAGATTCCAACCCAAACTGATATGCATACGTGAAACCAAAGCATGCTCGCGTGTCATGAGTTCCAACCCTCTCTGTTGGTATGTGTGAATGGTAGCTCAAATGTGGCCTTCCAGATAAATCCTGCAAGATATTTTTATTTCAGAGTCCTGATATTTCTCATGATGGGAAGGGAGAATTGCCAGGAATCACATCATATTTTCATTCTAACTGGTTAAACGATAATGCGGCTTTCGATGGTGTGAAAACTGACTAATTGTCTTGAGGAACTCAAGAAAAGGATCACCCAAATGTATGAATCCGTGCAAATCATTTCACTCTCCGGCTAAGGTAGGGACCTTCACTCTTTTGTCAGCTGAAAAAATATCACAGAAAGACTTAGGCTTTGTTTGGTTATATTTTTCAAGAACAATATTATTTTAAGAAAATATAATCAAATATATTCTCCTTTTTTTTTCTAAATTACACATTCTCTAATATATACATACATATATTATATATATTTTATTATTATTTTAACATTAAGAAAATAACTCAATTCATTTTTCACCCCAAAGATCCAACAAAAAAGCATTGATTTAACTGTTCCAGTAAAAAATGTCTCCCTTAAAACATAAACAAACATATCAAAAAATAATTTTTACATTCTCCAATAATTCATTCTCCCAAAGCACATAATAAAATTAAACAAAAAACATAACCAAACATTTCCTTAAATTTCTGCAAGGTACAAGCATACTTGTCAGCAAATTCATATCCTCTTTCGCTCGCAATGACCTTCCTTCAACAATAATTTTCAAAAAGAACACCAATAAACATAAATTCACTGTAAGCCCCTCGGGCACGTGTTTAGTGTACTATGGCTGCAAAAACTACATTTGTCAACCAATAAAGATCCATCACCTATCAATTTATCTAAAGGATGCTGACCCTGTACCCTGATTGAAAACTATACTTACTGCTTTGAATCTAAGCAAGCAGCAGGCTGAAATTCTATTAAATCATCTTTATACAAGGGTTGTGTGTCTCACCTAGCAAATCTAGAAGTAGCGATTCCAGATTTGTCATATCTAATTCGAACGAACGTTGTCCACCACAAAACATAACAAGTTCTCATTACGTCGTAGAATACATTGAAGTCCATGACGGGAAATATGATGTCATTTGCACAACTGTTTTTTTTTTTTTTTTTTTTGAAGATAATATTTTATCCCCTGAAATAGAAGAAGACTGAATTTTTTCTGCCTGGTGGAGAAATAATGGTCTTGGTGTGAAAATGCTTTTTAAAGGTGTCAGTATATTGCTGGCATCGTGCCAGCAAAACATGCACAAGGGCTTCATCAAGCAATGAGAAGTCCCCAAATCCATCGATACCTTTCCCACACCAAGTGATTGCAACAAAGCCTGCATGGAAACACAATGTTGATGCTGTGATTTAAACAGAGACAACCAAGAAATTGCAGGCAAAAGCCAAAATAACTATGGCAGGGAAAAATTTTATGTTTGTAGGGTTTCAGGAGACAAACCACTCCCCTTTGAATATCAGACCTTTAATAACTAATCTGGAGCTAGAATGCTACTGTAGATTCACACGTGAAAAACACAGCTTGAAAATTGGTGCTTTCACATGGATGTTGAAGTCAATCCACTCTAGTTTAACCATCAGGCCCCAAAAAACACATAAGAACATAGAAGAGTTAATGCAATAAATATTTACCAAAGAGAGTACAAATCATCTCATGCTGCAAAGATATATGAACTTTGATGTAACATAATCACATCAGCTTTTGAATAACCCCAATTTACAAAACTAGCAAAATCTATATTGCCAGTTAAAAAAGCCCACTAGCAACATCATCTTCTGTCACAAAGTGGTGCGAACTTAGAAACCCATATGATGTACATAGGTAACCAGTAGGTATGGAAATTAGACAGACAGTAGAATCTGATGTAAAAGTCTTTCAGAAGGATGTAATGCATTAAAATAGAACATTGAAATCTTTTCAAAACTTCCTGTCCCAATGGCTCAACGTCTTCATTTGTATGATGATCATCAATATGAATATCCCCAGTGGCATTCACATGCACATCAAATAGCCCATGTGAAGCAAGTTGCTGATATAAAAATGAAGAAAAAGCCCACATTTAGCATTTGAGCAAAATAAAATTTGCATATTTGACAGAAATATAATGTTTCCTGCAGAAAGTGTAATCCCTGCCTGTTCAACAACCATAGAAGTTAAAAAGACCATATCTATGTTGGTTGGAAATAACTTCGGGAAATATAAATGGAAAAAGAGGGAAATTATAATAAAATACCAACGATCCAACTACAGCCTTCAACAACCACAAAAGACACGATAAAGTTGGCCCCAAGTATTGCCATTTTCCCTTTTCAATTAGTTTCTTTTGAAAGATGTGAGAATCCATGAATCATTAAATACTCCCAATGCACATACCGCAAATACTTTGTTGGTTAAAAAAGAGATGCATACAAACAAACAAACAACTCTATCCGCTCTATACATACATACATATATACATATAAGCTGAAGGGAAACTACGTTTCAAATTTTGGCCAATTATATTTTACAGTTGAAATAACAATTACCACATTGAAAGAAAAACACATTCCACTCCCTTAAACAGCATTCAAGCTTATAAGTACGGTGTATCAGTTCATCCAACATTATTTTCCTTAGTATTACCAAAACACCAGTCAAATAATTCAAATTTCTAAAAAGAAATTGGAAAATTACAGCAGCCACGGTAAATCAGCAGGGAAAGAAAAGGAAAAAGACTTACATCTAACATGTGATCATGGAAGGAATCCCTGTGTTATTTTCAGCCATAGCATTTCCATCCAAATTAGTCTTTCATATCATTCGTCTCTTACTCGCTTTGGTAACACTCTTCACCTCTCCAATCCTTCCTCCTGCATTTCCCGATGATTATCAAAGACTGCCAAATAACAAAAAGGATAAACATAAATTAAGTTCACAATTAATTTACCCTGAGCTGTTGTCGTCAAAGGCATGAGGGATTGTGCAGAGAAGTTGTAACTTGCGTTGCTGAAGATGTACGGGGAGGACGGCACGCTGTGAGAGATGAACTCGTGAGCTAGAAAGACGCTATTGGGGTAGAAAGGAGTGGTTGAGGGAACAATGAGGAACTGAAAGCTCCATAGTGGAGGAGAAATTGGAGTAGACTCAGGGCGGAAAGCGGCGGCGACTGGTGGTGCTTGGCGGGAAAGGGAATACGTATACAGTTTTTATTTAAACTGAAGTCGCGGTTGACCGAAAACGCGATTTAAGATACTGAAAAATATACCAACGCCGATTTTCCAGATAAAATTACTAATTTGACATTATAAAGATGTTGAGATAAACATACCAACACCGATTCATATACTCATTAAGATGATGCCGCATGTCATATACTACGGATAGTCCAATCGATGAGTCTGGGTTTTGTTCAAAGCGAACCACATCCGTCCCGCATAAAAGGCGATGATTTTGGAGTGGCCAATTTTAAAATTGAATTTTTTTTGGAAGATCAGCAGTAAACGCAGATGCTTTAGGTTTGTCTTGAACGAGGAACACACATTAATGTGGAAAATTAAGAAGAACCAAAATGGTCGCCTGCTTTTACAGACAGCAGACCCACTTAGATTATCATTCCAAAATGCAGAGAATAAAATAAGTCTTCTAACAATGTGTAGATTATGTACACAATATCAAAATCAAAGACTGCACAAATATACATACACCAGCAAAAGTAAGCAGAATTCACAAAATTTTGTCGCCAGAGCCCATAAGGCTACAAAATTCAAGCTTCTGTCTTTCAACTTTCATCTTATTTCATCACATTTTGGTGGCTTCATATTGGCAGATCAGACGAGCAATGGAAATTTGACATCACTTCAGACAGGAAAACTCCAAGGCGAACCAAACCAGTCCTGTCCATAATTCTCACTGAACTTTCATGGGATGCCTCAAAAAGGAGTACAAAAGTTGTCAGCCAAGAACTGGTTCCATATATTGCTAGTACTCAGTTTCTAGCAAGAAACGCCACACACTTTCTGCTAGTGTGGCTCCCAAAACGGCTCTTCTATCAGCACAGTCGCTGGGCATGGTTCTTAGTTATTGCTGTATTGTGAGCTGAAGCATCACAAGAAGAAACAGGAGAAGTAGCTTTTTCGGCAACAACATGAGGAGGCGCCTGATTCTTGCCATCAGGTTTATTGGTTTCAGCAGGATCAACAGCCTCCTCAACTACATCTGAATCACTAGGAGAAGCAACTTTTCCAACAACCACAAGAGGCGTTTTGTTTACTTCATCAGGTTTGTCTGTTTCAGGAGGGTCAATGGCCTCCTCAACTACACCCAAAACCACAAGGTCACTTTTTTGGGAAATAGGAGAAGCAACTTTTCCATAAACCACATGAGCCGTCTTGTTTCCTCCATCAGGTTTATTTGTTTTAGGAGGATCAACGGCTTTCTCAACAACACCCGAAACTACAGGGTCATTTTTCACAGAAGTAGGAAAAGCAACTTTTTCATCAACCACATGAGCCGTCTCATTTCCTCCATCAAGTTTATCTGTTTCGGGAGGATCAACGGCCACCTCAACTACACCCGAAACCACAAGGTCATTTTTCACAGAAATAGGAGAAGCAACCTTTCCATCAACCACATGAATCGTCTCGTTTCCTCCATCAGATTTATCTGTTTTTGGAGGATCAACGACCTCCTCAACTATGTCTGAAACCACAAGATCATTTTTCACATAAAAAGGAGAAGCAATTGTCTTGCTTTTTCCATCATCTGGGAAAGGTTCTGCAGATGACTGAAACTCACTTTCCATGACGGGGACAGTTGCCCGATTAGAGCCAGAGTTAAACTGTTCCAAAGGCTCCTCATTGATGACAGCTGTTGCTGGACAAGATGCGGTATAGGGTTTTCCATTGACTTTATCTGTAGCACTCTGCGCAAATGTTTCAGTAGCAGAGCCGGGCAGAGAGTCAACGCAACCATTTTCCACAGTTTTTGGGTGGCCGGTTGAACTTGCTAAAGTCGCACTCTGAATACCAGTGGCCTCAGTTTTGGATGACTTGCCTACCACAGCCTCCATAGACGAGTTCGAGTTATCATTTGGAGGATGATGTAGCAGTCGATGTTCCATGTCAGAGGTGTTAATATTTTCAGCAGGGCTGGGAGAGCACTTCAAGTTAGCAGAGGATTCTTTTTGCTTGTTTTTTACCTCAGGTTCTACAGCAATAGTTCCCTGATTGGCAAGAAGTTTATCAGATTCACAAATAGCATCTGAAACAGTAGCTGCTGTATTATCATTTGAAGGAACGGCAGGGGCTGCGGAGCCAGAATCCTGAGCATCAACTTCATTATTAGTCTTGGACTCATGGCACCCGCCAGAATCACTACTAGCCTGTCTATTTTGCTCCAAAGATGAATTACTGTCAGATTTTTTGACCAAAACAGGCAATTGAGGCTGATTGTTAGTTGATTCAGAAACCTTTGCACCTAGAATTGAGAAATCAATGGCCGAAGTCAGAGGCAAAAATAACATACGAAATAGGAGTAAAAACACACTGTGAGGCAAGTAAAATAGCTCAATTAAAGTTGAAGGATAATTTACACATCACACAGAAACAATTGTTTACCATCAGCATTTTCTTGCTTCACTAACTGCTTCTGCAGCATATCTGTCCCTGGAAACACCAACATATTCAAGGACTTTATTTCTCTCTTGTGAACATTCTCAAGTTCATGGAAACCAAAAACTGTAGTCCATGTGTTCATATGCTCTGAAATAGCAGGAATAATTAATTGTCCAACTTTTAGAGAAGAAAGTTCCTGGAATAAGAAGAAACAGAGATTAAATCATTAGTCCAGCAAAGGGATGGAGTAGAGGGGGTTAACTGCTAGAATATAACGAAAGTCCAATATTCTTACAGCTTCAATTGCGGACAAAAGGCGACGGCACATTCCTTGTCGCCTATAGATCTCACGAGTCCCAATAAATGGCATCTCAGCAAGACGAGCTCCATGGAGCCTAACAATGAAATGGAAAATACAATGATCAGATTGGGGTCTGTTATTGGTGGTCAATACACTTGAAAAATCAGCTCAAGCATAAACACCAAACAATAATGATATCCCAAAAAGTTAAGAAAATAAAATAAAAATAAAAAACAAGCAAAGCTCAAAGGGGCAAATAATTACTTATTACATGCATAATAGAATATCTCAAGCAGATAAAGAATGGTTTGGCACACATGTACATCAGATGAAATTAACGAAGAATATCTGTAAATGGATGTTGCTTCTCTCCAGAAGATGACTGGTAAAATCATTAGATGCACACCTTTGCGAGTTTCCAAATGTACTTAGTTTCAAGGTTTGGCCTTGGATAGGGAATAGTACCTTGTACATCTTTTTAATAAGTTTAAATTAATCAACAATAGTGGTGGAAATAGGTAAAAAATGTTCAAGTTGTATCAGCACTAGGCAAAGAGAACTGTTCTTCTCAACATGAATACTTGAGAGTCCATGGAGATGCACACAAGATTAGAAGCAAAATCAAAAAACCAATCCCACACACTTGGCAGAGAAGAGGATCACCCATTAACAAAATTATTGAGGATTAGCAACCCCAGGATGCGCTTCAATTATTGCTACCACAGACAATGTCAATGCGACATATTGTTTTATTACCTGATAGAAGCTGCAGATATTATTTCATCACCCCGCTCCAAAATTGCCATATAAAACCCATGATAATTCAGCCGATTAAAATTTGATCTGCAAGATTAGAGAGAAATAATCATTAGGGTACGTTTGGTTTTATTTTCATTTCCAATTTCCATTTCCATCATTTTTAAGATTTGAAAAGTTAGTTAATAGAAATGAATTGAAAATGAATTTGTATTTGGATAAATTGTTGGAAAAGTAATGATTATGTTGGTTTTAATAGATGTTAGGTGGAGAGAGATAGAAATAATGGAATAAACAGAGAACATATATAAGTTATTGACATAAGATATATAGGTTATTGGAGAATATGTTTTAAAAATAAAAATAAAAATAATGTTGGATGAAAATATGTAAAAAATGATGTATTTCATTTCTGAAATAGTAGAAAATGTTAAAATGGGCGTTGAAAATGAAACAATATGGGCCCTTAGTCTTCTGTTCCTAGGATGAGCAATGAATATTCATGTGTGTGCGCCAGGTGATGGTGGTTAAATGAGCTTGGGAAATGGGATTCAGTATGGGGGCAGAAAAAAAAGTGACTGAATTACTCATTGGATGACAGATGCAACTAGAACAGCTTACCCACAGTTATAGACAACATTATGTATCATATTTATCCCACTCCTCCTGTCAATGATGGGCAAAAAACACTCATCCATAACAGATAGTGCAACAGCTAACTTTGAGTTGCATTCCACCCTTTGAGGAAATCCACGTAGCGACACATCAGAGACATCTGTTCGTTGAATAAGAGACCATGAAAATCCAGCATCCAGTTCATGTTTGACTCCAAGAATCTTCTGCAAATGATCATAGAGCTGTAGAAACAAAAATATAAACAAAGAATATCAGGAAGTAGTTGGTGATGAGGATGGATTTCAGTTAACAGTGATGTAATTGCAGTCAATTGTTTAGGAAGACAAACCAGAGATTGTAAAGCTCAGGATAACACTTTTAGCAGAGGATCCCTAAGAGGCAAAAATAGCCCCAGCTAGCAGCCTTGTACGTGGCAGCAAATTTAAGATAGCAACTAAGATTCTAATCATGCAGACAGAGAAATATTTACCAAAACTTTAAGCAAATATAAATGTGATCAAACTGACATTAATGAGAAACCTCGAGTGCAAAGTTCGACTTAAAATTACGGGTGATTAGGTATATGAAGGAATTGATTTATTGTGCTTCTAACTTCGAAATTACCCTTATTGGACAAAGCAAAATGAAAGGATACGTGTAGTTGAACAAGATCAGTAAATGATGAGGAGGCTTTATTGAACAGTTGATTACCATGGAATACCATAATTTGGAATTTCAATTATAACTTCTACCCAATGCCCATAATTACAGTGCATTTTACTTAACTCTATGTGGCACCCCCTTATGATAATTAAATTCAAAATAGTCATTTTGAGATAAATCCACTCATAATAGCATCAAACACTTGGAATGCAAAGTTAAAGGTGCAAAAAACAAATAGTTTAATCACATGCGGATATGCATCAATAGTGACAATGATTAAACAAAATCATGGATATCATGTTAAAGAATAAAAACACGTGCAGAAACGCATCAATAACGACAATGATGAAATGAAATCATGGATATCATGTTAAAGAATGAAAGCACTCTTATATTCAGCTCATTATTCCAAAATCCCTAATAGATTCCAGTGGAGTAAAACAACCATGCAACTTTTTTTTTTCTTTTTCTGGACCTGATTGAAACCTAATTTGGCAACAAGGGCTAATTCCTTCTGTCAACTTTATATCTCATATATAAGGATCATCAAGAACAAAGCTTTTTGGAAAAGAAATGGAGAATTACATCTTTCACGCCCTACTGTATCTCTTTAGCTTTTTCTCATTACTTTTTCAGCTCAATATGTTAGAGCTTCTGGAAAAGAAATTAGGTCACGTGTGCTCCCTTCTTGAAACAATAATTAACACATGCCCTCTTCCAAAATCTTTAAAAATTATGTAATTGACTATATCCAACACACAAGGCTGAATGGACGAAGGAATAGAAACATGGCAGATCCCTCTAACCACCAGTCTTCATGCCAAAAGAAACGCAATGAGAAATTTATCTTTGTTTCCTAATCTTCTTACTTCATTTCCTTCAGTTCTGATTTACTAACTTATCCTTTCAATTGCATTCAACCAAGAAAAGCTGCATGTAGCAGAATTCCAACATGCAGAAAGTCACTACACTGCATCTTTGACATGCAGGGAACATATTTCTGTTTGCTTATTTAGAACCAAGGCTTTCAGAATGATGCAGAAAATGTCAGAATAGTGCCATTTTCTCGTGATTCTAGCTATTGATCACTAGATGGAGATTTAGGCAAATACCTCTTGGCACTTCAGCCCACAGAAAGACGCACCATTTGAACTCATAGGTAGAGCATGCACCTTCTCACTGCATGATTTGTGATCTATAAGAAAATACAGAAAGAAAGATATCAGCATAATTATATTTGAAATAAAATATGCATATGTGCGGTGTGAGAGCCAGAGGAGGAAAGGAGAGATGAAGATGCACAGAGAATTCCAACCCCAAAAAAACCACTTACATTTTTTCTCACAAAAATTGCACCTATTAAGTTCATCACCAGTGCTATCATTCTCATTAGCTACACTTCCACCAGCATACCCACAAAATTTGCACGTGCAATTCG
Organism: Jacaranda copaia; assembly: GCA_014898725.1. Lineage (NCBI taxonomy): Eukaryota > Viridiplantae > Streptophyta > Magnoliopsida > Lamiales > Bignoniaceae > Jacaranda > Jacaranda copaia. Next base: position 631,321 of record JACGDI010005528.1, read on the forward strand.
GACAGTGCCAATCACCAGAAGGAAGCATCTGCAACAAGAGAAAGGGATTAGAACCTTAACCACCAGGAAAAAAATGTAAAATGCAATTAATACAAAAGGACATGATTCGCTAAAAATGCATCACATGCCACACTACTTGAGAATGATGAGTTTGAACAAGACTTAGCCTTCTCCTAAGAGCAGCAGTACTTTCACAGGGCAAAAAATCTGAGAACATGCAGTTTAAATACATACAAGCAACATGACTGTGCATGCAGTTAGCCACATTGACATACGGCAAAAACACAAACACATAGACGCACTGTAAATAAAAAATATACCGGCAAAAGTGGAAAAAAGATGAATTATATTAGTAATTATACGCATCAATATTAGTAATTTATGTGTTAGAAGACACAAGAAAGAACAAAAATAATCCATAATTAAAAAGGTGAAAAACTAATAATATCCTATGTAAATTCAATGCTAATAATGAAATAAACATGAACAAATACACAGTGGTGCTGCCATGAGCTATCTAATAAGTACCTGTATTTCTAAACAGATCTGATGGAAAGTTGATGGGCAACTATCACAACAAATCAAATCACCTCCATCACCACAAATACCACATGTATCATCATCTGGATCGTCACCATCAACATCAACTATATGGAAATCCCTACGTACAGACTCATCTTGACTATTCCATGCATCAATTTGGCACTGCAGAAGGGAGGATCCAGACTCCAAGAATATGTTTTGGAATGGTTGACGTAACTTGCTGCCAGCATGCAGCTCAAACTTCGAAACTGTAAGGATTTTACTGCAGCAACCACAATGGATCCCGTCTCTGGTGATCCACCCTTCTAACATTACCCGAGTCCTTCTGCGGTTCATATACTGCACTTTTTCACTTGACCGTGCTGTCCCAGAGTCAATCAGCCAGGCCAGTACTGTTCTTTTTCCCCTATATGGAACATACCCATCAGAGTCTGAATTCTCCCCTTTGTCAGAACCACGGACCAGAAGGGTGCATCTCCCAATCACTTTACTTGTTCTTCCCTGTATGAAATTGGACTTGGACGCAGTAGATGGTTTTTCAACTCTGACTTTTCCAGGCTTCCTTGTGGGCGAATAGTCACTTAAATCATCATCACTATCTTGATTCACTTTACACGATTTGCCTCTTCGAGACCTAGAATTCTGTTTCATATAGGACCTGAGCCTCTCCTCATTCCGATCACTGTCTGAGCTCTCTTCAGCCTCTCTTACAGCAGACCTCTTAGCACTCTTAGTCATGCCATCTTCTTTTCTCTTCCTTTTCTTCTCTTCCTCAATTTTCTTTCTGGTTTGTCTCGTAAGTTTATTTATCAGATCTTCAGATAGAGGAGCAAATGAGGGACAGCCAACATTTGGTTTAGTTGTACCATTATCTTCCTCTAACTGTTTTTTAAGTGCATCATAAGCCTTAATAATTGACCAGTAGGCTGTTCCACTAGGGTTAATGTACACAGCATCTAAGTAGTCTCTGTTACGTCTTGGTCGATAATCGATAGTCCACCCGGCATCAATTAGCATTCCTCTTAACTTCTCACGCAACATTTGCTTTTCAGTACTTCCACAGCGCTTAGCTTTCCCTTCTTCCCCGCCTTTTCCTTTAGAAGAAATGATATTCTCAGGAGTGGGAGATCTTTCTTCCTCCTTCTTCATCCCTTTCTTTGAGCTACAAGCTTGTGGACTTGGTGATGCCAGTTTCAACACCTCATTAGTCACATCAATCTCTGAATCTCCAGCCTTGTCGCCTTTATCCAAAATTGGTTTTCCCTTTTCTAATTTTTTCTCCTTTTTCTCCTTTTTCTCCTTTTTAACATTTTTCTCCTTCTCCTTGTCAACAAACAAATCTTGGCTTTCAGGTGGCTTTGAAGCTGGATAAATTTGTAATTGCGTTGACAAGTCCTTCTTGATAACATCATCAGACCTGGAACCTTTTCTTCCTTTAAGGTCTTGAGTTTCATAATTCTTAGGCTGAGAAGGAAAATCTATATTTTTCTTCTTATTCACCATAACCTTCAGCACCCCATTCTTCCCCTGCAACCTGATTGGCTCATTAGCTGTCTCCTGATACTTCAACCTCAACAATGAAATCGGCATGTGTGCTTCATCCTCCTCCAACTCAAGTCCTTTATTCCTTGCCGCACCGTACTCTAACCCCTTAGCCCTACTACTAGATCCATCAAAATAGGAACCTTGCTTCCGTTTATCCACAACCAAATTCCTATTCGATGAGCCAACATCAAATTCCTTCATATTCCCACTGCCACTGCGCCCAACCGTTTTAAACCTATCCTCCAAATACTCATTCCTCATCTTTTTCCCATCATATTCATCGTACTCATCAAACTCAAACAAATCCAACCTACTCCTCTTCCTCTCAACACCAATGTCAGCCCCAATCTTGTCCTGACCATACCCTCTATTTTCAAGCTCATTTCTCTTATAACCCATTGAGCCATTATTCAATCTCTTGTCCATCACTTTTCTTCTCATAAACTCCAATGACTCATCCTCATCACTCGAATCAGACGCACTCTCAACTAATCTAGCCCTCTTTTTTTCCTTGCTGTTATCACTCAACCCACCCAACCCTCCCCCTAAATTCTTATTCTCACCTTTCTTTTTGATAATCAAACAACCCGACGAACTTTTCTTCTTTAACACTTCTCCTGATCTTATGCTCCCTTCCATTTTCATGCATCGACCGCATAAGAAAACCTCTTGAATTACAATCGAATTCTTGTGAAACTCAGCCCAAATTCACCCTCAAATTACCAAAAAAACACATTTTTCTATAAGGGTTCTCAATTATGCAGACAACCATTACCAGATCTGAAGCAAAACTAGAAAACCCAACAAAAAACTTAACAACAGTCGATAATTAACATAAAATTCAGTGATTTTTTTTACCTCGCTGGAAACCCTTGAGTATTTGTTTAATCGGGAACCAATTCTAACTCCGTAACGTAGTTTTCCAGCAAAGCAACAGAGAGAATAGCCAAGAAAGAAAGGAAAAGAACAGAGAGGAGTTCGGAGAAGGATTTCCGTGTGTATATATATTAGAGTCCTGTTGTATTCTTTCTTATTATGGAGCAATATATATATATATAAAGGAGGTAAAGTGAATGGGAGAAAAATGGAAAATGAAAATTTGCAATTCGTTCCTAATAGGGGACTCTGTTTGATATTTTGACTACATAATGGTTTGAGCGGAATAATAATTAAATTGCAAAATAAAATAAAAAACTCTCTCCTAATAAGGGATTCATTTTGATGTTGAAGCCCAAAAAAATGGTTAAAGTTTGTCTAACAAAAATTTAGAAAATGTTTGATTATATTCCCAAAAAATAAAGGTAATATTTATTTATAAATTATGTGTTTTGAATTATATGTTTTAGGAGAATGAGTTTTGAGAGTAGGATTGGAGAATGTAAAATTTGTAATGGAGAATGTGAAATTTGTATTGGGAAATGTGATGTATATTTGTTTTATATTTTGAGAATAGTAAGAAAATTGATTTGGAAAATTTTGGTATATTTGTTTATGTTTTGGAAAGAGACAAATTCCAATGCAGGAGTCAAAGCAATGCCTTTTTGTTGAATTTTAAGGGTGTAAATGAATTTTAGTAGTATTTTTTATCATTATATAGTAATAAAATATCGTGATATATAAATAATATATATGATTGGTAATGATTGTGATGTAAAGAATATGAGGTTTTTGGTCATTTGCCAGTTAAATTGTAAGAATAATTTAGATATTTTAGAAATTGATTTTGAAAGAAAAGAAAGGCACATATTTGATTCCATTCTCCTAAAACAATTTTGTTTTGAGAAAATGTAACCAAACATAACCATAATAAAATCACACTAAAAACATTTCCAAACACTACGATGACATTTTTCCTTCAAAAAATAGAATTTTTTTTCCAAAACACCCTCTGTTATCCTTCATTTTCCTCAAAACTTCTCCATTTTTTAATAAATACATACATATTATATATATCATATATATTTTATTATTATTCTAATAATAAAAAAATCATTTAATTCTATTTTCACCCCAAAAATTCAACAAAAAAATATTAATTTAATTGTTACAGTAAAAAATATTTTCTTCAAAATATAAACAAATATATCAAAATTCTCCAAAATCAATTGTAATTATTCCCCAAAATATAACCAAAAATTAATTGCATTCTCTAATACAACTTTCACATTATCTAATAATTCGTTCTCCTAAAATACATAATAAATACATAATAAACATATAATAATAGGCAGATGAAGACAATTTTGAAGGGAGTTATATCTGTTGACATTTTACGTAAGCTTTTCAAAAACTTATTTTAAGAAAGCTTTGTTTTCATCAGATTTTAATCATATTTTTTTAGCATTTTTTATTTAACAATCATAAAAATATTTAATCTTAATATAATTAATTATCAAATATTGATAAGCAACAATATTTAAAATAATACAAATTACTGAAAGAAAAATCATTCATGTCACAGAGAAAATTAGTATAGCTAGATGCGTTACTTTGAAAATTATTTTTAATTAGTCAAAATCATTTATTTTAAAAAATTATCTTTCTTACCATAAGAATAACATTTTACTTTATTTAGCAAAAGTTGATATTCCAATTTAAAATGTCAATACATTTCAGATGATTGTTTAATCATGCTAATTCTATATTAGTGAATTATAAACAAAGAGCAAACTGATCAGAAGTTTTATTAAAGTATTTTTATTAAATACTTTTAAATTTACAATAAAAATATTAAATTATAGAGTGATAGTTAAGTCAATCATTGTCAATTGATCCAAAAATATGTGTGCATAAATAAAATAATATTTATTTAATTGATATATAGATAATGTCAAATTTAATAATTTCTTTATAATGTGTATGTTATATTACAAATATCTATAATACTCAAAATTTTGCCAGTGCTTTTAATTTTCAGGTGAGTAAATGTACAAAATTTAAATATTTCATTAGTGAAAATAACTTACGGTGTAAAATAAATTCAATCAAAAGAAGTATTACATCAAATTCGCAGTGCATTAGCTATTCATAAAAAATGCATTGGATTCAAAAAGGTTTGCTCAATTTCTCCACATTAAAATTTGACACAGAGATTTATTGTAAATTATTTCCACAATCAATTATAATAAATTTTTTTATTGAGATACTCAAAATATAAAAATAAATACACTATATAATGGTTTTTTATGAATAATATTAATATATAAAAATACAATATAAAAGAACATGACTGTATTAAAAAAATGTAAATGTATGATAATGTTGTAACTTGGAACGATCTAAAATTACAACAATAAAATAATAGTAAAAAAATTTAATGCAATTAACAACAAGATTTAACGTAATTCAGCGATATGCCTAATCCAGTAGACAAAGAAAAGAATTTTATTTATCTCAAATCAAAGTGCAAGTACAAACTTTGAATCTGACAAATTTCATGAAAACATCCAACACCCTCGTTCTAAACTCTGTCTTAAGAAACTATTTTAAAAACAGTTAAAAACCCTTGTGTATGTGTCTTTCGTAATGAATTCCAAAAAAATTGATTAAATATCCACGAAAATCGAGTCTTGGGCACATGGCCTTGTGTTGTGCGCATGACTTGCGCCCTAACGCAAGAATTCTATTCTTGCTGCAAATTTGGGCAGAAACTTGTGCCCCAGTGCAAAGTTACTATTCACTACACAGAGTTGTTGTTCACCGCACATCTTTTTCGACTCCTTACTCCATTTCGCTCCATTTTCCTTTTGATTTTCATTAATTTAGCCAAAATTTCAAGACAAAATCAACAATTTTCCACTTTGATTTGAAATTCACTATCTTTCTTTTTTGTCCCTACCCGCAAAAGGGCTTATCATCTGAATCTGCGAACATTAGCCAAATTCAAGAAATGCTCAAATTTGATTCATGGAGTAGCCTTAGTGAACATGTCTACCGGATTATCCTTGGTCCCATTCTTGTCAAGCAAAATAACACCTTGGACACCGTATCCCAGACAAAATAATACCTCACATCAATGTGCTTTGTTCTCTCATGAAAAGCTTGATTCTTTGACAAGTGTAAAGCACTCTGACTATCACAAAATATTGAAGTAACCTCAAAGTCCATACATATATCCTCAATCAGCCCGTTTAGCCAAATGCCTTCCTTCACGCCTTCAACCAAAGTCATGTACTCAACTTCTATTATGGACAATGCAATTGATGATTGCAACATCATCTTCCAACTAATCGTACATCCCAAAACAAAAAACACATACCCCGTCATGGACCTTCTATTGTCCAAATCTCATGCGTAATCCGCATCCACATAACCAATAAGTCTCGCTGTAGAATTCAATTAATTATATCTCAAACATCTATCTGCAAAGCCTCTCAGATATCTCATGATCCATTTCACAGCTTGCCATTGGGTCTTTCCTAGCTTGTGCATATACCTACTCACAACACTGACTATATGTGAAATGTCTAGCCTAGTGCACACCATGACGTACA